>JANHAO010007456.1:0-20125 GCA_026873985.1 Saraca asoca
TGAAAAAATGAAACTTATAAAGTAAAACTTAGAATTTTGTTAATCTTATATTAAATATTATTTAATCTTGATAATAATACATTCTTAAAAAAAATTATAATACATATTCTTATTTTCATCTAATTAAATAAAATAATTTGTCACCTTATAATTTTATTTCTCTATTTTACGAGATCCATATACATCAAAAATTGAACTTCACATTATTAAGATACTAAAAAGTATAAAAGTAACCAATGACTTAGTTTAATTAAGTAGGAATAAGGCCAATATGATAAGTGGAGTACAAAAGAATTTCTCCTATAAAAATAAGATACAGTGAAAAATGTTTTGATCTTCCCTGAGTTTTGATAAAATTATGCAAACATTTTTTCTAATTTCAAAACATATTCAGACCCCATTAAAACATAAGAAAAGTAACACTTAAATCTAAATTTAAATTTTTTATTAAAAAATGGTGGAAAAGATGTCTATATAGTACAAATTTAACAATATTAGATATTCTAAATGTTCTATGATCAAATATATGTTTTGACTAAGTTCAAATAACTAATATATTATCAATAAAAAATTTAAATTTTAATATAAATATAATACTTTTTTAATTATTTGAACTTAATTAAAACATATCTTTAATTAAAAAAAAATACTTAGAATGTCTTACATTGTTTTATTTGAATCTATAGTTATCTTTTTTCATCATTTTATTAATAAAAAAATAAATTTAAATTTAAGTATAATATATATATTTTTTGCTTTAAGAGAGGTCTATATAGAATTTTTTTTATATATTTCAAGATAAATTTATGTAAATTTTGAAATTAAAGAACAAGTTCACCTAATTTTATTAAAATTCAAAGAAGATCAATATTTTTCTTTAAGAGATATATATATGTATATATACACATAAAATGGCTCTTCGCTTGGGGAAATTTTTGCCACATCAAGTGTGTACAAAGAGAAATGTTTTTAAAATATTATGCATAAATGCATTCTCTCTTCTACTTATTTAATTGTGCATTGTAATTGGTTAAAAACACTAATTATAGGGAAGAACTTCTCCCTTGGATGGGAGAGAAAAGCGAAAAATAACTGTAAATTTATTGCAGGAGTATAAGGCATTTAACTAACGATATCCTAATAGCACTGGCTAATGTAATAATATTAGAAATGTAAAATTTTTAAAAATTTATGTACTTTTATTCATTTTATTTTTTAAAGTTAAAAAAAAAAAAGTTAGGAATGAATTCAATAATAGTGCATAAATTTTTAAAAGTTTTATATTTACAACTTGATTAAATATGACACTGATTAAGGGGACCCTTATTATAAATTATTCTAATTATACAAACAAAATAATTAATAACACTCAAAATTCTAAGCATGTCTCTAATCTCCCCATAAATCCTGTTTGCCTCTCACTATCTTTAAACAAAGCCTCTATGTCTCACTCTCTCTACTCCCTAAACATTCCAAGGCATTAATATCTCGCCCCCCTCGTCCGCTGCAGAGGGCCAGTATGGTTAGAGAGACGGGTCACTCCACCCACTCATTCTCTCAATCATAATACCATACACCTCCCTCGTCTCTCCCCCACTCTCTCCCTTCTCTGTCTTTCACACACACGCTCGCATTCACATATTATCACCATCCTTGTAATTAATACCCCTCCCCTACATTCCAAGCTTTCCCATTATCCATCTTTTCTTCACAAATCAAATACCACTAACCCCACTCTTCATTCACTGGTCTTCCAGACCATGCCAGACTAGTCTCAACCTCACCTTTTAAGATTTTTGTACACCCCTTTCTCTCTCTCTCTCTCTTCATTAAAAATAGTCTCTTTTTGCATTTTGCTTTCTTTCTCTGTCTTATTTTCTTCGGTTAAATTTTATAATCTAGCTTGTTCACTTTTCCTTCTGCTAAGGAATTCTTTCCTCCCCCTCCTTCTGTGATCTGCCTATAAATCTAGTGAGCAAGCAAATACACAGAGGACAGAGTCATAAATTAAAAAAAAAAAAAAAGAAAAGAAAAGGAAAAAACACATGTCAATCGACATGATGGCAACTGACCGTGTTTGTTATGTTCATTGCAACTTCTGCAACACCATTCTAGCGGTACAGCCCTCTATTCTATTATATTGTTTTCTCTTTCTTTATCTGTGTGTTGTTCTAAGCTTTTTGCGATGCCATGTCTTTCATCTGCTGATTTGGCAGTCTCGGTTTTATATTATATATAGACTTACTTGTTTCGAGATCTCGTAATAAAGAAAAAGCTGTTTTGGGATTGCCATGAAAAGCAAAATTCATCTAATTAAGCAGACCTCACAAAAATGTATAGAAATGGATAAAAAATCTGGACTACTGGAATGCAACTGTTACCCACAGTTAAGAATGTGTATTTCTGGGTAGCTGATTTCCCTTGAAATTGGGTAATTATCACTGTATGTGATTTTCTTGACTATAGCAAGAAGAATTTACATGATTCCATTCTCATGAGTATGAGAAATTAAGTGTAACTGTGTTTTGCTCCATAACCTCTACTAAGCTAAGAAATTCATATCAGTAGCTGAATAAATGTAAATCCCCCAAAAACACTTGGATCTTTCATTGATGAACTTGGGAATATCTCAGTTTTAGCGAAAGCCACAAAGGATATTACTGTAAACTCGCAGAATGCTCATAAACAAATTAAATGAAAGCGCAACCAAGCCAATATAAGAAATTATGAGGGCTATATCTGACTAGGGCTACTAACTCGCAGCAGGTATTAGGGTTCTTCCGATACGAAGCCTGTTTCCACATGTTTGTTGTAGAAGCATGAGATCAAATACGAAGAGTAGATCGCTGCTTTATTATTTATCAGTTTGTTCTTTATTTTCGGTACAATTCTGCTTTCATCCAGCTCACAAAAATCCATATATATTGAAAAAATCCATGTCGTGATATCAGTCAGTGTCCTCTCTCTCTCTCTCTCTCTCTCACCTTATCTCACTTTCTCTTTCTGTGACGATGGTGATGATATTGCGAAGGTGGGTTTTTCTGTTTATCATAATTTGACTGTGAAGCATCTTTTTTTATGATCGTATTTCAGAATTATTGCTTCCTTTAAGTACAGCAAGCAGTGTTAGAGCAAATCCAATTCAATTCCCACGCCAGAATGTATATATATGTCATTTCTTTAACCACTCTTTCCTTTCATCATAACATCTTTGTTTTGAAATGAAATTCCCACTTTTGAAAAAGCATCTTTCTTTTTCTCCTTCCTCAAATGGAGATCTTAAAACACTGCCCAAAAAGAGCAGCAAACAAAATTATTTATAATCTGTATCTGCTTATTTATGATGATCAGGCTTTCTTTATTCATGGGCTATTTAACTTTGACAGAAGTGGGTTAATGGAGTTCTTGGACTTTATATGGTTTCTGCTCCAGTCAGGTCGTTTTCACCTTCCACCTCTCTCTTTTCTCTCTCGCAATGAGCAAAAATTTTCTCTCTTTTATCATATATCTTGGCATGGCTTGGCTTGCAGTGTCAGGCAAAAACAAAAGTCATGTGCACCAAGAGCAAGAAGACATTGTTTGTGAGAGTGCTAACTTTAAAAAATTTAACGGTAAGGCTAGCCTTCACAGTTATTAATGTCAGGTCTGAGTCTCTAACTGAGCTTACTGCTAGCTATAAGATGTATCGGATTCCACACTCTCTTGCAAGCTAGCTACCCCATAAAAGTAGCATCTCCAAATGAAAGAGATAACTCACTTCCTTCTCGAGGATTCTTTTATCTATAATCTTCGACTTTTCTTCTGCTTCTTCTGGGTTTGAGAACCCTACTCCTTTTTCTGTCTTTTCTTCATATAGTCCCTGTATTTTACTTGCAGTTCATACATTATTCAGCCAGCACTCCTAGTTATTTACACATTTTGTTGCCGGAAGCTGATCAGATCTATGGCTTTGAAAATGATCCAAACAATTATATAAGAAATCTTAAGCGCTGGAGTTCATTTATTAGTACTCTCTTGGAATGCCACTTTCAATGGTAGGCTAGCTGCTCTTAAGATTTTGGTAATATGCTATCGATTGAATCAAGAATGTTTTAGGCTGTAGAAGATTACACAGAAGGAGTAATAGAGATATTTATTTTTATCACAATCAGATATATAATTGTTCACTTATTACAATCTGGTTTGAACTGAACACACTTATTTTTAAGGTTCAATTTAGATTCTGACACATGTAATTAAAATGAATAACAATGTGTGTACAGTAATAAGTGCAACTATGATTTTCTTACAGCAGGTTGACACCCTCGTGTCTTGTATGAGAGAGAGAGAGAGAGAGAGAGAGAGATTCGTTCTGGTTTCTAGGGAAAAATGCAAGTGATAAGGTATGATTGTTTTGTATTCCAAAATGGGAATTTGCAGGTTAGTGTTCCAAGCAACAGCTTGCTCACCGTAGTGACGGTTAGATGTGGGCATTGTGCCAATTTGCTTTCTGTTAACATGGGAGCATCTCTTCAAACTTTTCCACCTCAAGACCATCAGGTATTTCGGCTCCTTCCTTTTCCATGACATAACTACGACCCTATGGATAATTGTATGACATATTGTCCTTTGCTTAATTTCTTCTTTTATATATTGAAAATAAAGAGAAATACATACATAAAAATATGAGGGTACCACTGACAGTCACATTGTGTGTCAATAGAACCTCCAGTCACATATTGTATGCTAATATAATCTTTGATTTTTTTTTTTTTATACAAAACGCCAAATTAAATATGGGAGTTTGTTGTCCTTAATTTATTCTCCTTTTATATTTAATAATTAAATAAATATATACAAAAAAATTAGGAAGGTATCACTCACAATGTCTGTTAACAGAACATTTGATTTTTAAGTACCGCATGCCAAACAAGATATGAATGTTAGTAATTGAATTAGGGACAAAATACAAATAACCCCCAAGTAAAGTTTAGTGTCATATAACTTTTCTAAAGCTTCAAATCCTATCAATAACCCTCTAAAGTTGTTAAAAAACTGAAAATATTAAAATCTCAATTAAATAAACAAAAACAATGCATGTATAAACCATCCATAATTTTTTTAACAGTTTTTTCATGTTAATTTCAACTAATTTATAGGTAAATTTTCTTCTAAACTAAACTACTATTAACGGGAATATGTGTCTTTTAGACTATCTACAATGCAAGCATCTTACAAGAGTTTCTTAAACTTTGTTTATTAATTTTTTATTGGGTCTCACACTACTACATCATTTTACACTCCTTAAGCAACTTAAGCAATTTTATCCCACAATGGTGCAATTCTATCAAATTTCTTAAATGGACCCCATAATTTATCTCATTTCTTTTAATTTATCTCACAACTGGACTCACTTTAATATTAAGATGCAGTTGCTTAAACAACTACAATGCTGACTTGTAATTTTGCAGTTGCTTCACAGTGAGTAAGCAACTTTAAAGAGGGTTATTTAAGTTAAGCTTCTCTTACTGCAAATAGTCTTATACATTTAAGACATGATTGAAGACAAGTACTTTAAATAAATTATTATTAAATTTTTGTTTGACTGTATTTGAGGAGGTGATGTATGTGTTTTTTGTTTCTTTACTACTTTAAGTTTGCTGCACTCAAAAATAGTTGGATAGGTGGTTCATCTTCCTTTTCCTATTTCTTTATAACGTTTTTATTTTTTGAAAATTTTAAAGGATTATTTGTAACATTTGAAATTTCAGGAGGTATGTTAGGAGATTATTTGTATTTTGTCCTCGACTTAGTTTATTTATTCTCTTTTTATATATTGAATAACCAGAGAAATACATTATACATAGATTTTTTTTTAAAAAAAAAAAAAGAGTATCAATTCACTGCATATGATCTAATAGTAAAGGATCTAAATAGTATTATGAAAGTACTAAATTCGAAATTTCTCGCTGTCTACATACAAATGAGTGTCACTAACAGCAAATTTTGTGTTAAAAAGAATGTTTGATCTTTTAGCACTACATTGCCAAACAAGATATGAGTGATTGTTGTTTATTGGCTAATTTGGTTTTTCCATTGGATAACTAGAGAGATACACATATAAAAATACGAGTGCATCACTAACAACAACACTGTCTCTTTGTTGAACATCTGATCTTTTAGTATTGTACCTCAAATAAAATGAGTGGGTCCTTTTGCATCTGGCTGATATATATGTCTTTTTGTTTTGTTACCATGCAAGTCACAAAAACAACATCTAAGCTTTGAAGAATCAAGCAGCAGCAAGGAATTCGGATCATCATCATCATCATCCAAATGCGGCAAGTTAGCTGCATTTGAACCTGTAGAGCATGAGCAACCTAGGATTCCTCCCATTCGCCGTAAGTCATTCTCTCTTTAGTTTTTGCTTTTAGCTCTTGGCATAATTATGATGATCAAAGCAGTACCTAATTGTGCATCTAAGTTAGAGCGAATAGCCTGGTAGGGGCTAAAGTTTCCAACAAGGTTTGAAGACAGAAAAAAAAAAAGGACTCAGACTCACTTATTCACAACTGGCCGAAGTTAATATGCAAGCTCATCATTGAAGCCACCTGTCGTAAAAACCAGCATATCATAATACCATTTCCGAGTGTCCAATTTCTTTTTGGTACAAAGACTGCCCAAATAGAGCCTGCCTTGTAGTTTCTGCTATTTTCATTTGGCCCCCTCTCATCACTCTCAGATGGCGACCTTACGTAACTAAATTGACCCGTCGTCAACTAATTGTTATGCCCTAGACATGTAAATTCAATCCAGAGTTAGAGATTCCACTTACCATAACAGCTCATGCTGCTCGGTAAAATTTACCGTTAGTTAGTTCAATTAATAAAGTTTGTTGTCTTCCATTAAGGAATAAAACCATTTATAAGTACCGATCAATTCAAGTTCATATGGAGTTTGGTTCCATACCTTGAAATGAAAGTCTATTATACTCTCAAACTTAATTAATAGAAAAAGGTTTGTTAACATTGAATTACAATTTTGTGCGTCGAATTTGCCCTCCAAAATTCACAGGTACCATCACAGCTAAAGTGTTCGAGATATAGCGACATGGAGGGGGGAAATAATTAATACATTGTTCTTAATTAATTGCCTACTTATACTACCAAAACAGCCGAGTGGCCTTCATTTGTCAAAATCTTATATAATTATGGTTTGTTTGGTATAGAGATGTTAGAAAAATAGATATAATATATGACTAATAAATCATTAGGTTATTTAGTTAAATTATAATATTAGAGATAAGTCATAAGTTTAGATAAGTTAGTAAATTCTTGAATTTTATTAGAACTCTACTTCCTATATAGACTCTATATAAATAGAAGAGTAGAGTTAAGTCATTCAATGTAATTTCAGCAATATTATTTATTCAATTATATTATTTATATTTTCTCCAAATTCTCTCTATCTTCTCTCTAGTTTTTTTCCTAACACATGCCCTGATTATTTTTTTAACATGGTATTAAAGCAGTATCATCTATTTTGAGGTCTTATAGGTTACACCACTTCCTGCAACCTCGAAGAGGTTAAACTGCTAATGTAAAATCTAGGTTTATTTTTATTTTTTTTGTTATTGAGTTATTTGATTTTATAAAAGAAAAAAAATGAGTTGTTCTTTTAGTAGATTTTCAGTTTTATTTATTTTTCATTGTTATTATTGATTGAATTTAAGAAAAGAAAAAAATGAAAAAAAAAAATAAGAGAGCAGAATAAAATTTTCTAAATTAGAAGTTGGGTTTAATTGCAACCCAAGGAGTGTTTGATGGTCACAATACTTTCTAACAAAGGCAATGACCTGACAGATTGGAAACACAGATTCCTTTTTTAGTATAACATTTCTAAGCAGCTTTGATTTAATGTTTTCTAATGTATTGATAGTGAAGTTTGCTGTACAGTCCTTTAGAGATCATTTTTAGGCTAGTGAAGGTGTAACCTAGTGAACAGTTACAAGAAGTAGCTTTTTCAATATTTGTGGTTGATAGCAACAGTTTCGATGCCTGAAAGGTATTAGTCTAGTTTTGCGTCTTATGATTTTGTGGGGGTGGCTAAAGGTGTCATTAGTTAAAAACCCCCCTCCTGATGTCCTAGGTGTTTAATAGTAAACTTTCGACTGTAATTCTTGTCAGAGCTATAGCAAACTAAAAATAGGTTGCATTGGATCTTTCCAAGCTTGTTGAAGGCTCAAATTTGGTTGGCCATGTTTGGTGATGATGAGAAAGCATATGTGACTTGTAAGAGTGATTTTGATAAAGATGATATTAAGTCGAGTGAGTCAAATCTAAGTTAGGCAAGTTAGTGCTAAGTCTAGGTTTAATTAGCTTTAATTTGGCTGTTTTGACTAATTTGTTGCTATTTGCAGTGCTATCAAGCTATCTAGACTGTTTTTTGGTGAATTTTGATAATATTTGGTTCAATTTTGGTGGTTTGCTCCTGGTTGTGAAGTTTTAAGTGATTTAAGTACTGCGTTGTGTGCTTTTTTGGTTGCTTTGGCTGCAACTTGCAGTTCTGATTGAAGTTGGCTTCACTTGTCTTCTTTAATTTACTTTGGCTTCATTTTATGTTGTTTGGTAAATTTTGATGTTTCTGTGATTTGGAACACTATTTGACAAATTTTGGCGCCTTCATATAATTTGGAAAACTGTTTGCTGGAATACTATTTGGTGAATTTTAGTATTTCATGTGATTTGGAGTATTATTTGGTGACTTATAATTTTTGGTGTTTCATATAATTTGGAACACTATTTGGCAAATGTCAGTGCTTTCATATGATTTGACAAACTGTTTGGCAAATTTTTGTATCTTAATGTGATTTAGAGCACTGTTTTAACATGACTTGTGTTTGCACAAGTCTAATTTGGTGAAATTATCCTCAATATTAAGTGGTTTGGGCTACTAATTTGGTTGCGTGACTTACGTTAATATCTTAAAATTAGCTTCAATGAATACAACTTGAGAGCAACGTGATTTGTGATAATATTAGTAATTTTGGCATAATTTCAACCATAAGTGTTGGTAATTTTGAAGACCAATTAGGAAGTTTAAGGAGCAGCTTAGGAAAAGTTAGTAAAAGACTTTTAAAAGTTGTATCATTTGTACCTTGTGTCGAGGAGAACAACTAGAAGAGGGTTGAGGGAGCAACTAGGGATAGTTGGTAATATTAGTAGTTTTGACATAATTTCAACTACAGGTGTTGGTAATTTTGAGGACCAATTAGGAAGTTTAAGGAACAGCTTAGGGAAAGTTAGTAAAAGACTTTTAAAAGTTGTATCATTTGTACCTTGTGTCGAGGAGAACAACTAGAAAAGGATTGAGGGAGCAACTAGGGATAGTTGGCTGAAGACTTCTAGGAGTTGTATCTGCCAATTATTTTACATTATTTTTTGGGGTTTGTAAGTATTTAGTTCTTGGGAGTTGTCTGTATATTATGTTCGTTGCAAGTCGTTCTTGCAATTTGAAGTTTGTCAAGTTTTCTTTATAATTATTTTTATTTTATTTTATTTTTAAAAGTTCAAAATTAACATAACAAGTTTAAGTTTTGAAAGCTTCAGCTTGAGGGGGATTGTTAGAAAATAAAGATATAATATATAATTAATAAGTCATTAAGTTATTTAGTTAGACTATAATACTAAAGATAAGTCATAAGTTTAGATAAATTAGTAAGTTCTTGAGTTTTATTAGAACTCTACCTCATATATAGACTCTATATAAATAAAAAAGTAAGGTTAAATCTTTCAATATAATATCAATAGTTTTATTTATTTAATTATATTATTTATGTTTTTTCCAAACTCTCCCTTGTCCCTCTCTACTTTTTTCCCATCACAAACTCTAATTATTTTTTCAACAAAAGAAAACAAAGAAAAAAGAATATTCATTTCCTTTAGTTTATTTTTGAAAGATAATCTTTATTTTTTTTTCTCTGAACAAATATTTAATGTATACTGTAAATTTGAATTATTGATTTATGACATTACGTTTTATGGTAAGAGTCTTATGTATAATATTATAAACATATGATGATGAACATTGCAGCCCCAGAGAAGAGACAGCGTGTTCCTTCTGCTTATAACCGTTTCATAAAGTAAGTGATCTTTAGAAATTTCATATTTAAGTCAAATTCACTTTTGGTTGCATGTTTCTTTTCCATGAAAAACATGTAACAAGCTTGCGGATTGACTACTGTTTCCTTTGTGGTACTTTTTGTTTTACGTAGGGAAGAAATCCAAAGGATCAAGGCTAGTAATCCTGATATCAGCCACAGAGAGGCGTTCAGCACAGCAGCCAAAAACGTAAGTTTATGGCTATTTTTTTTTTTTTTTTTTGAAATCTACACTATATGACATATATAGTGGCCATCTACAAAACTACCACAAATATATGTATAAGTAAATGAATCAGGCAGAATAAAATATCTCAGTTACTGTCACATGTTGATTCAAGTAGTTGTAAGGATACAGATAATATTCTATAATTCTTCTTGATCACGGATTTAAATCCCTTTCAATACTAATTAGCTCACAGGATCCCCAAATACTTATGGACATTCTTGATTCTATTTCTCTTTTATATCTCTTATTATAACTCATTTTCCATTTTTCTGATTGTTCTTTTCATCCCCCACACATGTTTAGTGAGTGCCCAAAGTACTAGGAGAAACATGAAGCCTAAGACTTGTCAAAAATCAACATGGGATTTAACTTTGTCGACTAGTTAATGAGTAATTAGTGGTCTACTATAGTTCAGTTAATCCTTGAACTGACTTTTGTCCTATTTTTAAAATTAACTAAATTTTAATATTTGAAAATATGTATTAATTAATTATCTTGCATTTATTTGAATGTAAATTGTATGTGTAGATGGTGTATAATGGAGAAAAAAAAAGAGAAAAGAGAAAACTATTATTTAAAGGAAAAAAACTTTAAAATAGAAACATAACTAGCTCTCTATTTTCTTTCCAATTCCCTGCCATTTGTCTCACCTCAAACAGACGATAATAGAAGAAATTAGCGAAGACCAATTTGAAAGCAGGCTCTTGTTTATGGTAGTAATCTTTACAATGAGAGTAGTAGGGAAAGGGGAAACCCATTAAACTTGTATATATTTCTGTGTGCAATCTACCGTAATAACAGACCTATCATTGACATTCTTCGCTATATTATCGCATGAAATTAAATCTATCTCTTTGGCCTAACTTTTATATCAGGTGCTTTCCTTTGCTCCATTAAGTAAATTAAAACATAAAAAAAAAATGGTTGAATTGAAGCTAAGGGGCCAAATCCCAATAGTAAAAGCTGCAGTGAAAATTAATTAATATTCATAACCTCTTGTAATTCATCAATGTCTGTGCAGCATGATAAGGACTTTCCTATCAAAAATGTGGCAAACAGTTACTGTACTAACATTATTTAGTACCCTACTAATTTTCTTTTTTGGGGAATGAGAATTGTCTCTTTTCTTCTGATGCAGTGGGCACATTTCCCTCACATTCACTTTGGGCTAAAGCTGGATGGCAATAACAAGCAAGCAAATTAAGTTAGATCAGGGAATTCAGAAGTCCAATGGATTCTACTGAAATTATATATAATGGTACCCTGTGAGTATCAGCTAGTTTTTTCACCATTTCATATGCTTGACCTAAATCAATGAGCCTGATAATATTCCCAAATCATACGATTGGGAGACTCTCCTGAAAATCTCAGCCTCACCCTCCATATATGTTTGATAGTTTTATATGTATTAATTCTCCTTTCTAGTTGTTGTGAAATGATTGCTGTTTCTGTGATTGCATTTATTATGTATATTGAAACTTGATCAGCTAAGTCAAACAAACAATATACGTTCATTATAATGATGTGCTTTTATGTGCTTACAAAAACAGTTCTATATATATTCCATCAAAAAGAATATTTATAAGGGATTTGCTTCATCTTAGTAATAACTAAAATCAAATATATAAAAGGCTTTATTTTAAGTTTGAGTATTGAGAATTTTTCTGATGCAATCAAAAGAGAAAGATGCACACAAGTTTGCATGAGGGCATCACTTTTTTGAAACTTTCATGTTTCTTAGAGTTAGGTTTTATATCTATCTTTCTAAAAAAAATAAGACAAAACATGAATAAGATAGAATTTCTTTAATATACATGTTGTCTTTCACAATATTTTTGCTTCTTTGCTAAGTTGGCAGGACCTAAAATAGACCGAAACAATTTAAAAGATAGATTTTGAACAGTTAGTAAGAGTTAAAAAAAAAAATAAGTGAAATATATTGTAATTCATTCCTTAATTAAGGTCCTATGATCAAAGAGTGATATACAAAATAGAGTTAATAAATATATATAATATAAACTTCATTGTGTGAAAGTAGCTTTTTCATTCATGTAATCTATTCTTTTGATATGGAATTAAGCATTTTTATCATTTCACTGTCTCCTAAGAGAGAGGACCACATGAAGACAGTGCTTTATAATTTTTGGAATGTTTTTCCATGCTATAGACTAAGGTACTTCACACAGAGGATCACTGGATTTCAACAAATGCCATTGCATGAGGATTATACACAAGGGATATGGAATCGTTTGGTTCACACAAGAAGTAATTAAGTTTTTGTGTGGACTTTCTGAAAAATATTGAAAGTCATTTAATTAACACTAAGAAAGTAAAACTTTCTAGAAAATAAGTTCATATATAGTATTTAGTTCAACTATATATTTCTCAAAAAGTATTATCAAAATGACTAAGATATTATATATAAAAATTTTATTCTTTTTATCAAAATACTATGTAGATTTTTAAAAGGATACTATTCTCATATTTAAATCTTACAATAATAATTTTATATTTTATTTCATTAAAAGTACAAGAAGTAAAACTTAGGTTGGGTAATAAACTTTCTATGTTTTGTGAGAAATAAAATTTCCTAAAAAGTATAACTTCTCTATTTTTTGAATTAATGGTCAATCAAACAATCCAAATATTTTTTACTTTCCAAAAAGTTATATATCTTGTAGAATTTCTTATGAATCAAATGACTTTTATATATATATATATATATATATATGTGTGTGTGTGTGTGTGGCCCTATCAAATAAGAACATTACTTATATAAGAGTGAGAAAAGTAAATGATAGTTGTTAGATTTTATATTGATGGTTAGAATTAAAACATAATTGAATGATACATAATTATTTAAAAAAATCGCATAATTTTATATTTTAATCATGATCATTAATATAAAATTTGATTACTGTAATTTATTCCTCTCATTCTCATATAAAAATAGGACTCTTGTTTAATATGCTCATATATATATGTCTGTGTGTGTTTCTTCCTTGGGGTGTTGCGCTCTGGGTTTTTTTGAACTGTTTGGTTTTATGAGTCCATAAGTGAAAAAGAAAACAATTGTAAATGAGTTTTTTTTCTTTAAAAAAAAAAAAAGAAAGAAAGAAAAGTCTGTGATTCTTTTTCATTTTTGCTCATGAATGGTCTTGTTCAGTAATGCAGTACAACCGCTGAAAGAAACAGCATGTAATCTTCTTCAGCAGTCAACTGGTCTTAATTTTCTATTCTTTTAAGGAGAAAGGAATTGATTAAAAGGAAGAAACCTTAATTATATGTCACTCTCTTTCTGAAGTTAAACCATGTGATCATGAAGGCAATAACAGTAATAAGGAAGGAAAAAGTTTTACATTTCAAGTTATCAACCGTCTTTCTTCAAGCAACATTCATTCTAATTACCAGCCAACCAAAACAAAAGAAAAAAATAGAAATAGAATTAAAAGATACAATGCGGCAGCTGAGCTGAGATTGATTAAAATGATTAGTTCAGAAGTGAATTACATTACAGAATCTCTGGGTTCTTTGATAGCACATGCCAGATATAGAGATTTCTTAGCCGGAGAGACTCTTAAATCACTACCACTACATCTTGCTTCAGCCATTGTGACGTGAGTTTCACACTATTATCTACTTATATATTATCATATTATTAAAATTTTATTATTATTTGTAAAAAAATTCTTAATTATTTTTATTTTTTTAATTAGGTGATATTTTTCTATTTATTGATATATAGTATAAAGAAATTTATCCTATTTGTAGACAAATTTAAAGATACGCATTATCAAAAGTTCGTAGATTAGATCATGTATTTATGAGGTTATTTTGCAAAAGCGTGAATATATATATAGATATATGGCCATAGCAAAAGATAAAAGTGGTGAATGCCATAACAAATAATAAAAAAATAAAGATAATGCTGTCATATATAAAATCATATAAATATATATTTTATAATTTTTATGAAGAAAGGTCACAATTTTTTTATATTTTTTATAAATTTTATAATATATTTTTATAAATAAAATTTTTATCAAAAATATTTTATACTTGTTATGAAATTTGTGTGTTCACATTGAAGTATCAAAATGACAAAATTATATACATTTGAAAATACAATTTAACAAATCCAAAGGAACCAATAGGAAAAAGGGTGGAGGTGGGGGGGTTTGTCTGGAGGGAAGAGGTCAAAAGTACAGAATCTGAAACGTCAAATCAAACAGGTTCATTGAGTTAATTGGATCCCATGTGTTGGCTCTGAGCAAGTGGGTCTTATTATCTCTGAATTAAACATGCACAGAGATCAGATGCTGACTCTTTTTTTTTTTTAATAAATGAATATCTTAACCCGATATTTTCGCAGTTTGTTGCGCCAATCCAAACTTATGCTTAGATTCAAATCACACCCAAAATAATATTACTTTACACCTAACACATTCTTAAAGTAAGCATATTTTCCACCACAGTCTTTAATTTAAGTAAAATTTGATTTTTCTTTTAATTTTAGTTTTTTATATTTTAAATTCAATTCTAAATCTTTGTGCACATAATTTAATGTATTATTCACTCTTATTCTAAAATTAGAAAAAATATAACAATATTATTACAACCACTTATAATATCAACTCTAATTGAGAATGGTTGTGACGTGAAATTATAGATTTCATAAGGGATAATGTTTTCGCATGCATTCTTCTTTTAAAAATATATAATTATATTTTATACTTTTTACAAAATAATATAATTATATCTATGATGGATATATAAAAAAAAATATAACTTAATTGTTATTAAACAATATTACATATGATCAAAATTATTATACGATAAGATATTTTAATACATGATTGGATCACTATCTTTAAAGAGATATTTATCGTCATATGTAGTTATTAAAGGGTTGATGGCAATATTATTTATAAATTTCTTAATTAATAATATTAAAAAATTTCCTAACACTCTTATAATATATAAATATCTTAAGCTTATAAAATATTATTTTTAACCATACTTTAAATAGTCATATAAAGATCTATTTATATTTAGGAGGAAAGCCATTTTAGTAACTATGTACATTTAAAAACTTTTTATTTATTAAACACAAATAAATATATTTATCTCTTTATTTATTAAATATAAAATATGCATCTATCCTTTTATTCATTAGAATTAATAAGTATGCATTTGCTCTTTAACCATCAATACATAATATATAAACTTCTTTTATTTTGTTGGTTTGCCGAACCAACACAATTTTTAAAATTATAAATTACATGATATTAACTTTATCAGCAGTGAATGCAGGATTTACTATTAGGAATGATTAGGTCGATTCTCTAAAATAAAAAAATTTATAATTTGATTTCTAAAATTTTCACTGCCTTTTAATATGACTTATTTTTTTTAAAAAAGTTAATTTAATATTTATCAAAATTTTAATTTATTTTTTTTATCAAATTTTTTTTAGATATTATAATATATATTTAAAAAAAATTGAATGAGGCTCAAGGCCTCACGTGGCTCCGCCCCTGTTCGTCAGTAGTACAGAGAGTACAAAACATTATAAAAATAGGAAGTTCTGACCACTTTTGTTAGGAGGACAAAGATTTGAAAATGGAGACAGCTGGACATTGCAGAAGATGTCCTCTTTGACGCATTCAACCTATATTGCATATGATGCCGTGGAACACAGGGCACATTTAGTATGCGAGGAGGTGGTCCTACGAGTACCAATTACGCATTCTGGGGTTAATAATTAGATTAGTTATACAAGTTGATTATATTTCTTCTTCTTTAAAATAAAGCATTTTATTTATATTATTTTAATATATAAATTAAATCAAATTCAATGTATATTTGTAATTTCTGCCAAATTAAATATTGAAAATTTTAACTATCATAAAGCTATAATTTTCTAAATTGATAATCATGAAGAAGAAAATTAATCAATCATATAATATTAATAATTGATTTGAAGATATTTTTACAATTTTAATAAGTCATATAATTTACATATTTTTTAATATAATAATGTGAATCATACTAATTTTTCTCTTTATGATTATCTATTAGAATTCTAGAAAACCTATGTATGCCAATTAAAAATTTTCATCTTATATTAAAATAATTTAAATAAAATATTATATTTAAAGATAATCAAATTCAATCCATTTATATATTAAAAAAATTAAAAACATATTTAAACCTGACTAATAATATTCTCAACTGTTGCAACTACTAATTTTTCTATAATAAAATAGGAGTATGTGAACTCCATAAGTGCAAACTCTGCGCACTTATAGGTTGTGTCTTGGAATGGCAATGGGGTGGGGCGGGGGCGGGGGCGGGGGTGGAGAATGAGGTCCTTGTCCTCGATTCCCATCGGAGAATTTTTTCCTGTCCCCATCTTTGTCCCGCAACGTCGGGGGAAAATTAATCCCCATCCCCAATCTTGGTGGAAAATTTTTTTAAAAAAATTAAATATTTATTTTTTTATTAAATAATGTAAAATTAATAAAAAAATATATAAAACATAATAAAAAATAAGATAGATTATGAAAGAAAAAATATAAAAAAAAAATTGGGACAGTAAGTGTAATCCCCGTCCCGATCCCGAAATCTTTTTGAAAATTTTTTTTTTCCCGTGCGTTCCCCATCCCCGAATGGGAATTCCCCGTCGATTTCCCATCCAAATGGGGTTAATTGCCATTCCTAGTTGTGTCTTGTTAAGTGGGAATGAGGGTCGGCAAAGATGACATTATTTGTCTTGCACGCATGGACAGATGAAAACTTAGCATAACTTTCGCATGCAGAAATGTTTATATACTTCAAGTACAAAATGTATTATTATTTTTATTGAATAAAAATAAGGTAATTATAAATTTTAATATTTTAAAATTTTAAAAGTATAATTGTTTTAATGCATATAAGTTTCACAAAATTGATATATAAATAATAAAATCGACAATTAACAGTGACAAAATGGATAAATATTTATGAATCCACCCAATCCTTTTATAATATTTAACAAGTATAATGAATGGATATAATGTTAATTTGTTTAATAAAATAGTCATTAAAAATCTATTTATGAATATTCATAATTTATTCAACTTAATTTTTATTTAAAACTCATAATAAGTATTTTTAAATAAAAATATTATATTAAATTAAATAAAAAAATAAAGGTAAAATCTGAAATTCTAAAATCCTAATATAGTTGCACATGTTTATAAACCTGATAATTGTGATTCATGTCCATTTACTTATTCGTATCCATATTTGTTATGGCTTATTTATATCCATCTATATTAACTTTTAAATAATTATAAGTTCCATCATTATTGGCTCTCTTAAATAAGGATTGTATTGGGTCAATCCACGGATAACTTTTTATCTATTTATATTTATACATAACATTTTAATAAGATAAAAAAAGATGACGTGTTTAATATCTTTTTTAGGATAGGATAAAAAAAGCTAGTATGTTTAGCATCTAAATTTTATAAAGATACTTACAGTTAAAATTTTTTCAAAAGTCAATTAATATTTATTTATATAATATATTCAACTTTTATTTTTTATTTAAATATTAGTGATTAGTTTTTAGTAAATTTTCAATTTTTTTTAAAAAAGAAGCACCAATTTCAGATAAAGTGTACATCTTTTTATCCTAGATGTTTCAAATTTTAAATCACATTTATTCGATTTTCGTTTTTATACATGTTTTATGTGTAATATGTAGAAAAATTTTAAGGAAAAAAATAAGGAAAAGTATGATAATAAAAAATATTTTATTTTTAATTTATTAGTCCTTTAAATTTTGTAGTGCAAATAAAATAATTTTAAAATATAATTTAAAATTTTAATAGTCAAATTTTTTTTAATAATAGAGTTAAAATATAATTTATTTGTTAAAAAATATTTAGAATTTAATAGTAAAAAAAATATTTTTTAATGTGACAACAAAATATAATTGAAATAATAGTAATAATATAAAATAATAATTATTAAATAAACAAATAAATAAATTAGGTCTAATCTTTTATATATAAGTCATGAGTCAATTTATGATTTATATAAAATTTTAATCAGATTACAAATAAATAAATAAATTATTATCAATTAATTCATTAGTGACTTAATTCAAATTCATTCAAACCATTCATTTTCCACTCTTACTAACAATTGATTTTTTTTTTAATTAAATGAGAGTACTAATACAAGTTATAATAAGAATATATTATAATAAGCATGATTGCATGGTGAATGGAGGAATAACATTGTGATTTAATTAAATGTGGATGCATAGTGCAAGTAAAACCTTTTTTTTTTTAATAAGCTGACGTCAAAATTTTGGACTTTTCTCATTTTATTGGAAGGTACCAAACGAGTTTAAATTGACTAGCACTCTCGATTAAGATCTCTGATAAAATAGAGGTGGATATAAAGCATTTCAAATTATAGTAATTTCTGTTTTTTTTTCCTCCCTTAATGCATACATTAGTCGATTACATCTATTTTTTTATCTATAATTATTAATTAGAGTTCGTTTAGTTGTCTGATTTTTTCTTTTCTAATTTCTAATTGGATAGGTTTAAAATGATTTCTAACATCATTAGCGAAAAAGATAAAAAAAAAATAAAAAAATCTAACAAGTAATCGAGTAAACATGCCATAAAGAATATTCTAATTTTACTTAGTAAAATTCATTTAATTTTATTTAATATCTCTGGTCAAATGAAACTTGTAGCACTCTAAGAAGATACTCGTGGTATCAAACTAATGGTAATATGAGGCTTCTGTATGTTTACAGCTAAGAGCCACATAATGTTGAGAGCAGAATTTGAAAAATAAGTGGTCCTAACCAGCCTCTGGCTAAGGGCATATTTTACATGAAAATGGAAGACGAAGTAACGTGGTCCATACTTCTGAGAGCTAACTAATGTCTGACATTGAGTGCTCATTAAATCCAATGCTTACTGTGTCAACAGCAAAGTGTCAACTTCTTGTTCTCTTCTTCCTTTTCCTTTGCTACACTTAAATCCTCTATAAAGGCACAAAGGATCTCATGTCCGTACTCCTTACAATGGAGTGATAAGTATGGGATTAGCCTACTGTTTCTTGGTTTGTATTGATGGCACAGTTTCAACCTTGCATCTTTCCTGATAATGGTATAATTTTTTAAAAAAAATTCTTGCGTTTGTTTCACCCAGGCAATGACCTCATTGGACAGAGAAGAGTGGAATCAACTATTCTTTGTTGTGTGAAATCGTAAGATATAAATGCATCTGTCTTACTTTTTTGCAACTCTTGCAAAGCATGAACTTGTTAGAACCTCTTGCTTGAAAAACAAACGGAAATGGTGAGAAATTCTTGATTTGGCCTTTTTTTCTTTTGTCTGTGTGTGTGTGTGTTTTTTTTTTTTGGGGGGGGGAAGGGAATTGTGCCAGGACTTTATCCACCGTAAACAGAAAAACATACAGTCTCTCAACTGAAGATCCTTGAAACAGAACCATTGCTGGTCAACACAGCACTTGGGAATAAGATGAACATAAAACTAGATTGTTTTTGACTATCCATCAAAGAATTCAAAATCTTCATTCAGAGGCTTCAGGGAAACAGAAATTTGGTTTTGGGGGGAAAGGGGGAGGGGGGGGGGGGGGGAGGGGTCATTAGTCTTAGCCTTCAATTGCGGGACTTTTTTTCTTCTTGCTGTTAACAAGGTTAAAAATATTTCCCCCACCCCC
>JANHAO010007457.1:0-20129 GCA_026873985.1 Saraca asoca
GAAAACAAATTAAAAAGAGAGCAATAAAGCATAAAAATTGATTGAAATTATTTTCCAGTATAAAATTATTTTTCAATGTAAAATTATTTTTCAATATCAAAATAATTTTGTTAGCTAAATTTAAAAAAAAAAACTAGTAGTTCCTTAATAAGGCTAACAATATGTATAAACAATTAAAATAAAATAATTAAATTCAGATGAATTGAGAAAACTTTGTAACTTATAATAATTTGTGTAAAAAATTTTGAGTAGATATTTTCTATAAATAATATCCTTTGGAAACTTGTAAAATTTTCAAATCATAATATGAAGAAATTAAACTTGAATACATAAAACTATTTATAATGAAAAATCGTTGAAATTCATATGATTTCAATAATCCAAGCTAATAATTCTACGCTCATATGCTTATGCAAAGTTGAGATTCCTAAGAATATTCTCAACTTAAATTCAATGCAAATTTTGCATTTCTTGTCCCACTATATACAAATATTCAAACATACATATATATATATAATTAGATAGGAAAATAATTCCTAATTCTTGAAATCTACAACCCACATGTAAACTTGATATGGTATCGAAATTCTTATACATTAACTTTTCAGGTTTATTCTTGGTGTACTTCATGTTTTTACCATCTGCATCATTAATAATAATTCATCATGTTCAGCTATGTAATTTTTTAGGCTAAATCTCCAAAACATCAAAATAATTTAGGGTAATTTTTAAAATAATAGCTTTATATGAAAAGGGAGTCAAATGGTGGAATTCTCCCTCACTTGATTAACTGGAATCTTTTGGGACCCACAATGCATAAGCCTATATGTAGTATTGATCTTGGCCTTTGATTGTTAGGGAAACATTTTACAATAACTTAAGAGACAAAAAGGAAATCACAACTAAAACCAAAAGAACTTAAGATAAGAAATTAGCCTTTTTAGGTGAAAAACATTACCTTTGGTTCATACCTTTGAAGTGTGCAAGCCAAGATCCTAATTTGCTAAGCAACACTCCTTAGGGAACTACTCATTTGCAAATAAAGATTTTGAAATTCGTTCAAAAGGGGGTCTCTTTTTATAGGTTCGGGGTAACATTAGGTCAACCTGTCAAGCATGGCCAGCTGACTATATGAAATCGTATTGGGTGGTTGATCACCTCTTAAGACTCGATTGATTGCTTGATCTAACCTCAGAGATTGAGCTCGCGATCAACTAGCTACCCTTCCAAACCTGTGCTTAAGTCTAGTTAAGTTAACCCTAGAAGGTGTTACATGTACAAACCAAAGGCAAAATATACTTTTAGCATTGATAAAAAAAAAGGCAATTTGTGAATAGGTTAAAACTTTGAAAATGCTTAATGATTATGCATCCAAAGTATATAGAGATGTTGACATTAATGCTTGTAGATTGTTACACATGAAGAGCTATGATTTTCAAATCTTTATGGAACATTTACTTCTAATAGCATTGATTAGCCTAGCTGAACTTATATGAAAGCCCATCACTAAATTAAGCTAATTCTTTAGGGATTTATGCTTGAAAAAACGTGGGAAAGTGAATTGATATAGATGGAAAGGAATATCTCCCTCACATTATGCAAGTTAGAAGGGAAATTTCCTTTTGATTTCTTTGATATCATGGAGGATTTGCCAATATATTTATCATTTGAGGCTAAAGTTATGGGTCCTATCCAATATTGATAGATGTACCAATTTGAGAGGTACCTATCTTCAATTATATTAGTAATTTATTTCATTCAAACTGTGTGTGTTCATGTCTATCATCTATGTTGTAACATTTTTTTTTTGTATAGATACCTAAATAAACTAAAGAAGAAAGTTGTTAATAAAGCCCACATAAAGGGAAATATATGTAAAGCATACTTGATGGAAAAGATTGCTCAATTTTGTCAATATTACTTTGACATTAATGTTGAGAGTTGAAGTACAAGAACTAATCGCAATGGGTGTTGTAAGGGCCATCATCCAAATGAGCCCACTCTATGCATTTCTAATCAACATGACTGGCCTTCTGGAAAGTGTATGATCTGATTCCTGGATGGAAAAGAACATGTAGTTGTGAAGTATGTGCCAGGGGTACAAGTAATGTCAACTCCAGTGAGGATGATTTCTATGAAATACTAGAAGAAGTTATTCAATTAGAGTACCCTAGAAAACCTGTTAAGGAAGTGGATTTGTTTACTGTGAATGGTTTGATCTTGTCATCAATTAGGGCACAAGGGTGCATCCCACTTATGGGGTTATCGAGTTAAAACATGCAAAAAGATATGAAAAGTATGATCTATTCATATTTGTCCAACAAGCTATCCAAATTTATTATATGCCATATTTAGAAAGAGTCAGAAAGAAATCAAAATAGTGGATTTTTATTTAGACAAAACCATGGCAAACATTAGACGAGTCTCATCAATTAGAGGTATCAAGATCAGGAGATGTGTTACATTAATTAGATTAAAGATAATTATTAGATTGACACATTGATATATTCTAATGGTACTTTAAAAGAAGTTAAATATGATGATGTCTAATTAGGGGATGTGAACAAGGAAGAAGAAGATGAGGAGGAGGAGGTCGATGGCAGAGATAATGACAAGGAAGAGTAAGATGCTAAAAGAAAAAAGGAAGACATAGAAGAAAAAGATGAAAAATAAAAAATATTAATTTTCAGTTTCAATTAATATTAATATTTATTTAAAATAACTTTATTTTTTATAATTCAACTTATTTGTAATTTTAAAATTTTAATTATTTTTAATTTCACTATTATTCATTTCAATTTAAAATTTTCTTTATTTCCCACGATTTATACTCTAGGTAATTTTTTTTTTAATTTTTCAAAACAAATTTCTCATAATAAAATAACTGTAGGAAAATGTTTTTGTACAAAAAAAAAAGAGATTTCCCACGGCTCATTCCAAGGGAAACCAATTTTTCAAAAAAACATGAAATCCGTTTCTGGGGGAAAAATAACCAACATTGTATTTTCCCACAACTTTATTACCATAGGAAATTTTGTGGGACTTTTTTTTTCACGATAAATCCTCCTTGTCCTATGGTATTTCTGGCAAGAAAGTGGCTGGTTTCTTGTAGTTTAAATAGGAATAGGAAGTCATTCATAAGACAACTTGATGGTACGGTTGCATTGGAGAAGGGAATGTTATTTGCTTATGTGCATAAGTTTTGGAAAATGCTTAGAGACTTTGTCATACATGAAGGGTTTGAAATAGTAAATGTTAAGAATAAGAAGGCTCGAGTTATAGCTATGTGTCATGCATGAGGATGTACTTGGAATATTCACACTTCCCCTACTCTTGATGACAAAACCTATAAGATAAAAACCTACACTCTAGAGAACACTTGCTTCAGGACCTATAAGAATTCAAATGCAACTTCGTCCTAAACTACAAAAAAGCTGCACCAAAAACTATATGTTGATCCAAAGATGTCTTATGCTATTATGAAGTAAAAGTTGAGGAAAAAGTATCGTATTGAACCACATCTTATGTATAGAGCAAGGAGGAAAGTTAATGATAACACTAAAAGAAGTCATGTAAGGTCATACAACAAGTTTACCTACTTGGGGAAACCTTGTAAAGCAAACCAAATGAGGAATGTAGTTGAGATGTTGATTGAACGAACAATGATGTATTGCATTCCAGTTTTTAAAAGATTTCTCTCATGTCTTGATACTATGAAGAAAATGTTCCTCAGAGAATACAAGCCATGGTTTGGTATTGATGGGTGTCTTTTTAAATGACCATTTGGTGGTATTATGCTCTATGGTATAGCTATTGATGTGAATAAAGGGTTATTTCCAATTGATGTTGCCATCGTAGATATAGAAGGTAAAGAGACTTAGAGATGGTTTTTACATCTCTTGCATGAGGCATTGTCAATGCAACCAAAGTATCGTGTAAAAACTAGCCTTCTCATCATGAGTGACTAGCCAAAGGTAATCATTTAATTTAGTTTAATTCAATTTTGGTTTGATTTTGAAGTAGTTATTATCAACTATTTTTCACTAAT
Organism: Saraca asoca; assembly: GCA_026873985.1. Lineage (NCBI taxonomy): Eukaryota > Viridiplantae > Streptophyta > Magnoliopsida > Fabales > Fabaceae > Saraca > Saraca asoca. The sequence goes on from JANHAO010007457.1 coordinate 4,049, forward strand.
ACTTGTTAATTTTTTTTATTGGAATTGCACAAAGTTGTGGTTGAAATCATGCCTTTTACAAGGCATAGGTATTGTTGCCTACATGTACTTGCAAATTTCAAGCTTAAGTTTTCTAAAATTGCTTTGAGACCATTTTTTCTAGGGTGTTGTTTGGGCTCCCATTGAATTTTAATTTCAAAAATCTATGAAAAAATTTAAGTCCATGAATGAAAAAGCTTATGATTGATTATTGGGTAAGCTTAAAGAAATGTGGGCAAGGCACACAATACAGCCTATGTTTAAATCTGATCATGTAACCAATAATGTCAATGAGAGTTTCAATTAATGGGTTGGACAAGATAGGAGTAAAACTGTTTTATCTTTTATGGAAAGTTTAAGACTTATGTTGATGTCTATGATAATCAAGAGATATGAAGATTACTGTTGGGATCATGTAGTATCACCTAGGTTAAGGTTAGATCTTTTATGCAAGATGATAGGCTTTGCAAAGCTATTGCTACTGGAGATGACATGTTCCAGGTGAGGGATGGCTTCACTTCATTTCTTGTGTACCTTAAAACAAGGTCTTGCTTTTGCCTTTGTTGATCATTGTCTGGATTGCCTTGTAAGCATGCATATTTTTATGTTTCTTGTAAAATAGCATATAGTTAGAGGTATTGTTATAGTTAGTATTCTGAGGAGAAATATTTGGGCACACATTTGGAGAATATCCATCCCATAATCGAATTGGATGAAGTAGTTGCTATTGAATAGTTTCAAATTGATCCACCTGATTTGAGAAGAGTAAGCGAAAGGTAGAAGAGGAATAGGAGAAGGGTGTTGATGAACCACTAGCCCACTAGACGGAAGCACAATGAGATTTTGATAATTTCAAGGAATTTGGCGATAACAGGAGGATTTGTAAGGGAGGGCCAGTTAAATTGAGAGGAAAAAAGGTACTCTTACTTGTTTGTTTTCAGAAATTATTTTATGTTAATGCATTTTCAATTTACTACTATATATGTTTTACTTCAAAGGGTAAATGTGATGGAAGAGCATGCTGAACCTGTAAGTCAAAGGCAATCTACACCTGCTGCAAGAATAAAGGTGAGTAATATGAAGTTGTAGATTGAATTTTAATATGTAAATAGTAATTTAAAAACTTAGTAGCTTTTTTTTTTTTTTCTGTTGTGGACCGTTTAAGGATGTAAGGAAAAGGCCAATGGAAGTGGAAAAGGGAAGTCTGCTGCTAGTGGAAGTAGAAGTAAAGGGAAAGATACTGCAATGGTGCCTCTACACAGCATTCTGACAGTGAAACTAGAACACAATGAGCAAGTATGCATGCAAATAGTGATGCCTATGCACATACAAATGGTGGCAATGAATTTGATGATGATGAATAGGCTGCCTTTTAGGGTAGTTTAGGGGACATTTTTTGCATCTAATGACAAGTGATGTTGAGTTTTGTTGTTCTTTTGAAATTGTTAGCACAGTTTGAGGGCAGCCTTTTAGGACCATATTTTACTATGAATAGGAATATATAATGTAGTTGTAGTGGGACAGAAAATATGTCTTGTCTCGTGCAGGGGCAGAAAATGTGGCCTGACTAGATTTCCATTGGTGGCGAACAGAGGTATTAGAGTACAAAATCAATTTTTTGACAGGCACTAACTTTTTATTTTGTTGGTTCATGGGGGTATCAAAACAAATTGTACAATACTACTACTCTTTTGTCATCATTGAATATGCCACTATTTTGGTTTCCAATTTAGCTTTAACTTTAATTAATCGTGTTGTTAGTGTACTGTAATTTAACAATGAAGCAAGTCTTTTAATTTCATATGAAATGCATCAACTTTTAAAATAGAAATTTAAATTCTTAAAATTTGGATGCTTACTATTTTAATAAGAATATTTTTCATTTCAATGAATTTATTAAGGTATAAAATTTCTCTTACACTCCAACTTTAAAAATACAAAAATAAGGACTACAAGTTTGGAAAATTATTTCAAAATATAGAAAGAAATTACACACTTTTTCACTAAATAAGCACTTATTTTCATTCATAAAAAGGATAAATATAATTACATTATATTAGTTGAGACAACAAAAAAAAATTAAATCTAAAAATCTTACTTATCTACCAGTACAATAAAAAAAAAAATAAGGAGAAGAAGAATGGATAGAGCAAGAGTTGTAAAAACAATCATTTTCAAAGCTACAAATGTAATGTCCAATTTAAATATTTTTTCCTTCAACAAAATTAGTTTATTATTTAATTCTTGAATTTCTTTACTACTCTTCCATTTTAACAATTGGCGGATGGGCATTTTTGTCAACAAAATTCATCATTTTACCGGGGAGAAAATTTCCGTTACTATCATTAACGGTCCCTAGGTAAAGTAGTACAATTGTATTCATTTTTTTTTTTTTTTGAGGTCTGGCACAAAAATGAAAAATGAGAAGAAGGGTGAGTAATTAATACTACCCACGCACATGTTTATTATTTAAATATAAATATTATAGATTTTTCTGGAATTTAATGAAAAATATTATATTTATATTTATATTTAATTTTTCATCCATACAATGATTATAAAAGATAAGTATGGAATTCAAATAAAATAAAATGAAATATTTTATTATTAGATATATGTTTTGATTAAATTTAAATTGTTAAAATGTGTTTAATGAGAGAAGTTAAATTTTAATGTAAGTATAAAAAATTTTACAAAAATTAGATAGATCTAAAACATCTTTTTTTTTTGTTTTTTTTTCTATCTCTTTCTTATTTAGGTGAGAATTATGGGTTGGGCAATGCCTACGTGAGATTGTCGAGAAGCATTTTAGACAATACACACAACTGCAATATTTATAATTCAAATTCAATGTTTTAAAATTCGAGTTAACCATCAACCTGACAAGGTAAGCGAGTCAAGGTAAGGCTGGTTCGAGTGGTAGAACAGGTTAAAGTATTATTATATTTATAAATATATATGATAAGAAGTTTAACATATCATATTATATATAAATTAGTTTAGCTCCCATGTGTTGTATGGATAAAAATATTATATAATTTTTTATTTTGAATTTAATATATTAACATTATTATTTAATTTATTCTATTATAAAATTTTAAAAATAATTTTAAAATATTGTTATTATAAACATTACTTAAAATAGATATCACATAATTTTAAATTAAATAAAATCTGGTATATTTGGTGTATGTTATTAGAAAACATAAAAATTAATTTTAAAATTTATACTTGATGGTAAAGTCATACAAGCAACTACACTAATTATAAATGATTCAAGATAATATAAACAATACAATTATAGGTAGACTTGAATTTTTATGAGTGAAAAGTTACTTAATTATTTTTTTTTTTACCAATTTTATGAAATTAGTAATAAAAGAACATTTGATTTACTAAACAACCATAATTAATGAGTTGAAAAAGAAATATGAACGCAGCAAATTAATATCTGATGATAATGCTTTAATTTCATGTCAAATAGATTGACTATATGTTTCAAATTTTAAAGTTTTTAACTTAAAATTTATTGATTGCTTGTATTAAAAAATTTGATTTTTTCTTCAAATTTCAAACCCAGTAAAGAAAAATATAAGAGAAAATATACAATAATAGTGAGGTATAATAAAATCTTAATATTGACTTTTTAACCAAAATAAATTTAAATAAACATAAAAAAAATCCAAGAGACAATGCAAAGAAAAATTATATAATTAATTTAAAAAAATCGGAATAGAAATACAATAAATAATGGGTAGTATTAAAAGCTAAGAAAATATACAAAATATACAAACATAAAAGAATTTAAAAAAAAAAAGACAATTCCATAAGTAGCTTGACCTCCTAAGAGGTTGAGTGTTTTCACCATTGAATTATCATTTATTTTTTTGTAAAATCTTAAGGTAAACAAGTCAAATTAAAAACATAAATCTCAAAAAGATAATCCAAAGATAAAAACATTCAATCTCTTAAGAGGTCGAATTCCCCATAAAATTATCCTTAAAAAATGTAGTAATAATAGAGTAGATAATCAAATATAATTAAGATAAATGTAATAAATGATATAATATTATAGAATTAACATATTTAATTTAATTAATAAAATAATAGAGACAACCAAAATAATATGAAAGCAAATAATTAAATAGTATAAAAACTTAACATCATTAAAGCTCTTCACCCAAACGCACTACATTACAATAACGAAAGAGATTCTTGATTCTCCTTGGAAAAAAAAATTGATTTCTTCTCTAAATTGACTGTAAAATGTCAACTTTATAACGTTCTTTTTAAAATAACAATTCTAAAAACAAAGCATTAAGTAAGTATTATTTAAATTAATCATAATTTTTAAAACTAGCCATATTTAAAAAAAAGTCATAATTTTAGACAAATTATTTCAATAGTCAGTTTACTTTAAATCTTCTTATTCTACTTCAAGTCCCTAGTATTTGCAACTATGATTCTCACTCTCAAAATTGTTATCCAAATATATAACTTCTCCTATGAAATCTATAATATCATGGATAAATAAAAAAAACATTAAATAATTTATAATATTATATTAATACATATTAACAAAAATATTAAAAATCATATTAGAGGCATGTACATAACATCATAAATTTCATTGAATCTCAAGAATGAGAAACCATATTAGGAATACTAAAATCCATCACCTCTTTAATGTTGTAGTTATTTTAGAAGTTTGCCTTGTATTTACAGCATGAGATATTGTATTTATTGAAGACAACTCCAAAGTTATGTATCAAGTATCCACTATCTTCCTTCAAAAATTTCTCAAACCTTGAAAAAAAGAAATTTTTGATTATACTTTAAATTCAATCACCCTTTAGTATAAATATATAGATTCAAATATAAAATATTAATAGATGAATAAGGAATAAAAAGACATAAAAAATTCTCAAAACTAACATTGCACTATTAACTTTTGATCTGTTAAAACCATCTTTATGCTGTTGGTTATATCATCATCCTGAAAAATAGAAATTACCCCAAAACGTATTATTCTGACCTTCAAGATCCACATACGTTTTGATAAGGATGTAAATTAATGCTACCTAACATTTTCACCTTCTTTGTTGTAAACTAAAATTTGAAAATCAAATTAATTTATGTTTCATTTTTCAAAATTAATTAACAATGCACAAAAAATAAAATTTTGAACATAAAAAATAGAGGCACTACATAATAAGCTCAAAAGGAGAGATTGGTGGTTCACTTTAAACACCTAATTTAAATTTATAATAGGTCAAATTATATATAATTTAAATATCATAATCTCTCCAAAAATATAAAAAGACAGCCTACCCAAATCAAATTATATCAATTTCGATAAATATACAAATTGCAACAATATAATATTATTAAATAAAAAATTTAAATATTTTATACGTTTAAAATCATATAATATAAGTAAATTAATTATTATAAATTATATAAATATATTTAAAAACACATTTGACCATATTTACTTTTTTTATATGAGTTGTGAATCAAAGATTATAATAAAAGAATACGTGATATATCTCATTGCAATAATATAATATTACATTTAAAACATATTTGATCTTATTTAAAATTTAAAATATAATCATAATTCTAAATAATAACAAAATTTTAATTTCACAATTAAAAAATGTTAAAAAATCAAACATCTACTAATTTTTAATATAAATTGTAATAATATATATTACATTTAAAAATATACTTTATTATAAGATGAGCAAATCAATTAATATAATAAAAAAAATGAGGTATATTGTAATGATTTTCTCATAATATAAATTGCAATAATATAATATTACTTTAAAGAATCTTAATCATTTTTTAGATGTAAAATAAAAAATTTATCACTAAATTTCATATTTTAAAATTATGATTATATTTTAAATATAAAAATAATTAAATAATACGTGATCTAAAATATCTTAAACTTTCTATAAATTTAAAAAGTCAGTCTATTCAAATCAAATAATATTAATTTAGGTAAATATATAATTTACAAGAATATTATATTACTAAATATAAAAATCTTAAAAATATATAATGAGAGAAAATCAATAATTAAAAATTAAAATAATATAATATTACATTAAAAGTATCTTTGATCATATTTTATATTTAAAATATAATCATTATTTAAAATAAAAAATTTGGTAATAAAATTGTCTTTTGTGTCTAAAAATTGTTAAAAAAAACTTATCAAATTTTTATATTAATTTCAATAATATAATATTACCTTTAATTATATACTTGAAATGAGTGAATTAATGATTATTATATAAAAAGTATAGGGTATGTTTTATTGATTTGCTAATTGTCGCAACGTCCCTGTCGACGACACACTATGCAAACGAACCTTGGACATAAATAAAAAATTTATAGTTTAAGATAAAAAAATACGAGATTTAAATTTAAAATATGTAGTGACTACCAATTATGTTTAGTAGTGTGGTTAGAATATCAAAATAAGGTTTACGTAATTTAGAATTTAAGTTTGAGGGTTAATTACATGTAGAAAAGGTATTAGCACCCCAAGATATCCATTTGTAAAAAGGTTACTTGTTTTTTGTAATATTATCTTTTTTTAAAAAACTAATTAGTTTGTTATATAATATAGATTTAAAATAATATATAAAGTAAAATTTGATTATAATGTATTACTAAAATTATAAGAAGTGTTTAATTTAATAATAATATAAAAGCTGAGTTAAAATTTTTTTATTAATACATTGCATAAATTTCATTGATTTGACATGTTATATCAATTTTATTAATTTAATTGATACATCAAATTCAGACAAATAAAAATATCTTAAAAATATTGGGAGTCATATTTATTGTACTTTCAATCGGATTCTCTAACTTTATCTATCATCAGCAAAGGTTTATATTTTCATTAAAACGATATAAGCAAAATGACATATTTCAAAACATAGGTTCTCTTTGATAATCAATTAATTATACTAGCTGTTAGTTGATTACATTAGCAATTAATTACTAGCTGATCATATTTGCTGATTGAACTTGCTCATAGTATTAGTTGTTTGTATAAAGATATTTGGTAAAATCAATTATTTACAATTAGTTGTTTATATGTAAAATGATATATGAGGACATTAGCATATTTTATAATTTATTTAAATATTCTTTTACTTTAATAATATTTCAGATTTTAAAATATTATTTATCATATTTTTCTTTTAAAAAAGATCATTATAATTTATTATTTATTAGATTTTCTTTTAAAAAATAAATAAGTATAATCTATTATTTATTAAACTTTCTTTTAAGAAATAAATAGTTATAATTTATTATAAATTTTTATTAAGAAATATATAATTTTAGATAAAAACTAAGTTTATTGTTATTATTACTAATTATTATTATTGTTGTTGTTCATGTTGTGATTTCCGTTTAAGTTAGTGGTATGTGAAAAAGGAGGAAGGATGAAATAATATACTTAATGCATATGAATCAATTAGAAAATGATTTATAATAAAATATATTTTATACATATTTTTTATATATTTCATACATATTTCTTATAAATTTTTATTATATCGAGGGTAAGGGTGTCAAAAATTAAATTGATTAAAGATAATGGTATCTTTTGACACCCTAAATATGAAACAGCTAATTAAAAAAGTTAAGTTTTTTAACTTTTTGAAATTAGCATTCTGAAGGCCAAAAAATTGATTCAGATAATCATTTACCAAATATTCAAAATAGTTTATTGACGTAGTGAAACAAATAAGACCCTTTAAATAAGCTAGAAGCTAATAAAAAACTATTTACTAAATACCTTTTGTTGTATACTAAAATCGGTCTCGCAAGGACGATTCCCCGAGGAAACGAAGATCAGTCCTCGTGCTTCGACAAGAAGCTTTCAAGGAGCTTCGGTCGAACCAACAGATAACAATGACGGCAAAGTAATTATAAGTGTCAAACCTAGCATCGCTCGTTGTGATACAACGATGCTGCGAGGTACGGTCCAAGGAACCATACCCTAGCGACAATGTGACTCAGCAATAAGAGCTCAAGGGTCGACTCGGCATGATAGTTGATCGCTCTACTCGCGCTCGGTCCCTCGTTTCAACAACCCTCACGGCGTCTCCAATGTAAGGAACTCTCGCTTGCAAACAGCAGAATATCTTGCCTGACACGATAGTAGCTATAAGCCTACATGTTGGCCTGAGAAACCTACTTCCACAGCCTACAGGCAGAATGTGATCTTTTCACTGTCTATTCACATTTATTTGATATAACACAACTATAGCTAGCAATTAATGCATGTAACCACTCTTTCCTCTATAAATAGGATTGCATTGTTAGCAGGAGGGAGGAGAGGTAATCTTGTAAGAAGAACTCCTGTAAATTATTCGATATCAATAAAAATTTCCACCATAGACGTAGGGTCCAGTATCGCCTGGATTTAGCCGAACCATGTTAAAAACCACCATCTCTCTCTCTCTCTCCGACTCACCTTTCACAACCCTTCAAAGGAGGCATTAATTCCCGAAACTCACCTCTGGTTGACTGAAGTTTTGGTCCTCCGTACGAACCAAATTTCGCCGTCAACACCTTTATAATGTAATATATAAATATAAGATACAAATATTTATAATGATTTCATGTATAATAATATAAGGGAATTCTTTTTGAAGTTTTATTGACTAATCTGATTTAACTTCTAAAATAACTCTCACTTTAAGAACACTAAAAAAGACTGAACTTTCAGTGTATTTTTAACTTATTCTATTGTAGGACATTATACATAAAACACAAAAAGTAATTTATAATGCAATGAAATAATCTATTTGTAACCATAAATCTATAAATGAAATAGCATCATAAAATAAATATATATATATATATATAAGATACATAAAAAAAGAATAAATATGAGTAGTAAAAATACCACACTCATTATCCTTTAATTCATCTAATACAAAAAGTTAAAAGAAAAAAAAAAGAAAAGAGTTAGAGGTGACACATACAAAGGACAAACAAAACGAATAAAAAAAAAACGAATGGGGTGCAGACATCAAATCAATAAAAAATGGTTTGGCTATTAGAAAAAGAGTCCAATCTTAGTCTCTGTTCTCCTGCATTCTCTCACCCCTGCCAACGTGCATCTTTGTCTTTCTAGATTTCATTTTTCCAAATCTACAATTGAAACTTCAAGAATCACCAAGCTTGAATGCTAGACAAAGAGGGGTGGAAAGTTAATTTCAGTATTTTCTATTCTAAGATTGAGATTAAAGGTTTAATTTTTAATTTTTTTCTCTTTTTAAATTTATTTATTTCTTTCTATCTTTCTATCTGTTTGATTTTTTTTCTTTTTGTGGTTATCATCTTTTTTTTTTCTTTTTTTTATAGATCCTTCTTGAACAACATGCTTCTTTTTTTATTTTAATTATTTCTACTCTTTCTAAAATACAACTATGTAAACAAAATGTATAAGGATGAGAGATATACTAGTAAATTTGAGTTATGAGATTCAAAGATAGGATTCTTTCTTGTTAAACTCTTTTTCTTTGAGAGAAAATGAAATGAGTTTCCCCTTGTTGCCTATTTTCTCATTTGAAAGCACTCAATATATTCAAAAAGATTATACTTTTATAATTTAATTTTTACTTAATTTCTTTTGGCTTAAACTCTTTTTCTTTGAGAGAAAATGAAATGAGTTTCCCCTTGTTGCCTATTTTCTCATCTAAAAGCACTCAATATATTTAAAAAAATTATACTTTTATAATTTAATTTTTACTTAATTTCTTTTGGCTGTAGGCTGTTTTGTTTAGTTTACATGTCGTTTTATCAATTACCATTGGGTTTTAATTGGTTCTTTCATTTTGGGAAAGATTAAGTTATGCAAGGAAGCTTACTTTAGGAAAATTTCTTGGCTCAAGAAAGATGTAGATGATAGTGAAGGCTAACATAGGTTCAAATAGCAATAGAAGGCTTAAGTTATTATAGAGTGAACACTCTTTCAGTTTAAAACATCTTGTTTTTGTTTTTATATTTTTCTTGTACAAAGTACACTAAATGTACTTAATTAATTGTTTTTTGGTATTTTTATATTATTTTTAACTAAAAAAACATTGCTACTTTATGAATGATATTTTTTTTATAATTTTTACTCTTACTAAAATAACAAAAAAGAAATGAAAATTAATCATTTTTGTCTTGAATGTTTAGTGCCAATTGGTTGCAAAACATGTTAAACAAAATTAGATATCTATAGCTTCCTCTCTTTACTCATCCTTCTAGTTATAGAGACTAATTTTCCAAAAAGAACAAGAAATCTCATGAGTTAGTAGCATACACGTGAATGAAAGGCTATAAAATGAAAGATAGACAAGCTTCCTATTTGTTAGACTTACTCATAATTGGTTGAATTCATCAAGAAAATAAAAGACCTACCTTTTGCAAGCTTGACCTACAAATGTTGGATTTGATGTAACAACAACAAGTAAAAAACCCGCTTTTTGTAGGCTAAACCCCCTAATGCCAAGTTTGATTTAACAATAAAAAGTAAAAGATCCATTTTTCACAACCTTAATCCACCAAAGCTGAGTTTGATTTAATAATAAAAAGTAAAAGACTTGTTTTTTCATAGGCTTAACTTGCTAAAGCTAGGTTTGATCTAATAACAAAAAGTAAAAGACCTTCTTTTCATGAACTCGGCCTCATCAATGCTAGATTTGATTTAACAATAAAAAGGTTAATGCGTTTAGAAAAAGATCACATATAAGTAAATATGGTGCAAAATATGATGCATGTTTCAAGATAAATAAATCAATTTTCCATTTTTCCTCTTTAATTTTTTTTTTCATTTCACTTGTCATGGATGAATAATGTCAATCTTTATTGTTGACTAATAAAGTTCTAGTATCTCAACTTTTCGGTTCTTTGATTTTTACTGGTTTTCTGTGAAATCTAATAAGCCCCTCACCACTTTATTGTGATATCTTAGGATGGTCAACCTAACCCTGTTGTCTTTTTCATTTCACTAGAGTGATTTTGTTTACACTTGGATACATGTAAATAATATGTTTCTTATAATATTCCAAAAAACACTTTTCATAAAAACATGTGATCAATTTCTTGTCAAATAGTGGTTGAAAAGGTTAACCGCAAGCATCATATTAAAAGGATAACGAGAATAAATTTATTGCAAGTATCTAACAAAATGGAACTTCATTTAGACAACAAAAAAGATATACAATGAGATTTATAGAGATTGATCGAACAGGAATCTTTTAGTTATTCTAATGACAAGCCTTAGAGAAACTAGTGCTATTTGTCCTTATACATTTGAACACCTATTGATTAAGGTAGTAAATATTGATTTGCCCCATTATCTATTGAGTTATGAACTTTTCCAGCAAAATATAATCGGACCTTCATAATTGGACATCCATTTACCGCAACCATCATTGATAGGTTATGGCAATTCATCGACGTCCATTTTCGTAAAGATTAAAACTCCTTTAAAGAAAACTCTTTTCACGATGAAAGGACCTTCATAACTGGACATCCATTTATCGTGACCATCATTGTGAATTGAAAGTATCTTTCTCACTACCAAATCCTTACCTTGAATTGGTAAGGTGTCGCTTTCTTAACATAAGCTCTCATAAGCCTTCTTTGGTAAAGCTGCCCATGGCATAGCATTCCAATCTTTTTCCTTCAATGAAATGTAATTGGTCATACCAAGCTTGAACCTATTTTTCCTTTTCTTGTTATGCTTCCGTTAAAACTCTTAATGAAGGAACTTCAACCTTAATGGGAAGCACTAACTCTATACCATAGACTAAAGAAAATAGGGTGGCTCTAGAAGAAATACGAACAGAGGTTTAATAGCTATAGGTAACAAATGGAAGCATCTGATGCTAATTTTTTTATGTTATTGCCATCTTTTGGATGATCTTTTTAAGGTTCTTATTAGCTACTTCTACGACTTCATTCATTTTAGGATGATGTGGCATTGAATTGTGATGTTTTATCTTAAATTGTTCACACATCTCTATCATCATGTTATTATTGAAGTTTGTGGCATTATTAGTCACAATTCTTTCTAGCAAGTTGTAACGATATATTAAATCCCTTTTTATGAATTTTTGAATGACATTTCAAATCACGCTAGGGTAGAAGGTGGCTTCGATACACTTAGTGAAATAATCAATGGTTATGAGGATAAATCAATATTCGTTTAAAGCCTTTGGTTCAATAGCATTTATGACATCAAGGCGTCATATCGAGAATGACCATGGCATAAGCAAGACATTTAGTGACATAGGAGAAGTATGAATTTTGTTAACAGAGATTTGATCTTGTGACATTTCCTCACATGATTAACACAGTCACTTATCATTGTTTGCCAAAAATAGCATGCTCTTAAAATTGTTCTTGCCGTGGCATACCCATTTTAATGTGTTGTACAAAAACTTAAATATACTTCTTCAGTGATCTTTTTCACTTTTATTGCATTAATAGACCTTTGCAATATAATGTCGTGATTTCTCTTGTATACTATCTATCCATTTAAAAAGTAGTCCATTGTCATTCTCTATATGGTTGTCTTATCATTCACTGAGGCCCCTTTTGGATATTCCTCACACTTTATGTATTGTTGGATATAATAATACCAAGGTTTTCCATTAGGTGTTTCTTTAACACTTAAACAATACGCTTGTGAATCTTGGTTTTTGATTTTGATAACATGTGTCTAGTTGTTGCCATTTACTTTGAACATAAAAGATAATGTTGTCAAAGCATCAGCAATTTGATTATCTTCTCTTGGGATATAATGCAAAGTAATTTCTCAGAATCTGTGATATGGAATTAGCTTGGCATCTTGAGTTTTTCAATCTCTTTTTAATTGATGGATTACAAGTGTAGAATCTCCATACACCTTTAAAGCTTTGACTTCCAAATCTAACATAGCTTGTATGCCTATGGCACATGCCTCTATTCAGCCATATTATTTGTATAATCAAATAAATAACATATCACTAATACCATACCCTAACGTATTAGAGGCTTCATCAAACAATAATGTCTACTCTTCATCTTTGGGTGATTCATTATTATTAAATAATTTCATTATGTCTTCATCTAGAGATTCACATTGCATAGAACCATAGTCTTCAGTAGGCTAATTAGTCAAAAAATTAGTAAGCGCACAACCTTTTATTGCCTTATGGGTGACATAAACTATATTGTATTCATAAAACAACTCTTGCCATTGAGCAATTCTTCCCATTATGGAAGGTTTTAAGATGTGCTTGATTGGATCCATCTTTGATACAAGCCATATAGTATAACACAACATGTATTGTCTCAAGGGATGAGCTGTCTATGCCAAGACACAACAAGTATGCTCTAAATGAGAGTATTTTGACTCATAACCATGAACTTCTTACTCAAATAGTATATTACTTGTTCTTTTCTTCCTGATTCTTCATTTTGCCCCAATACATAATGCATGGATTCTTCAAACACTATTAACTACATAATAAATGATTTTTCTGGTAATGGTGGTACAAAGACTAGAGATTTTTGCAAATACTACTTGATTTTTTTAAATGCTTTTTAGCATTTATCATTTCATTCAGGGATCTAATTCTTATGCAAAAGCTTAAACAATGAATCACAAGTAGTCATTAATTGGGATATGAATCTAGTAATATAATTCAACCTCCCTAAAAAACTTTGAGCTTCTTTCTCCATGCATGGTATTGGCATCTCCAAAATAGCATGAACTTGTTCAGAGTTAACTTCTATTCCATTTTGACTGACCACAAACCCTAATAGCTTCTTGACCTCATCCCAAAGGTGCATTTTGTAGGGTTTAATTGAAGTTAACTATTCCTTAGCCTTTTAAAAAGTTTCTGTAAATCAGTAACATGATCTTCTTCACTTTTTGGTTTGGTGATCATATCATCAACATAAACTTCTACTTCTTTATGCATCATTTCATGAAGTAAAGTTTGGCAGGTTGCCCCAGCATTTTTCAATCTAAATAGCATTACTTTGTAACAAAAAGTGCCCTATAATGTGATGAAGGTGGTTTTATCCATATCCTTAGGATCCATATTGACTTGATTATATCTACAAAAAATAGTCTGTAAAGGAAAATATTGATTTCCTAGCAATATTATCTACAAGAAAATCGATATATGGCAACAGAAAATTATCCTTAAGGCTTACTCTATTCAAATTTCAATAATCAACACACATCCAAAATTTTCCATTTTTCTTAGGTACTAGAACAATGTTGGCAATCCATTATGGATATTTGGCAATTGTAAGGAATCCACATCAAATTCTTTTTTAACCTTTTCTCTAATCTTTAGAGGAATATCAGAGCTCATGAGCCTTAACTTTTGTTTCATTGGCTTATTATAGCTTTAATGGTAACTTATAGACAACTACATTTGTGTCCAATCCTGGCATATTTTGATATGGCCACACAAATATATCTTTATATTTACAAAAAGTGCTTGATCAAGCTTTCTTGTACATTTTTTCTTATCAAAGTACCAATCTAGATTTCCTCTTTATCTTTCCCTATGCTCAAATTAATTACCTCAACTAATTCTTCATAAGGTTGGATCTCTTTCTCTTCTTCCTTGATAAGCCTTAATAGTTCTACAAATGGGCCAATCTCTTCTCCTTCTTCAATCTCACCATAATCAATAGGATGAGCAAAGTTACATGTAAGGGTCATAACACTATCATTCTCAAATGAATCACTTTAAAGCCTGAATTTAACGAAAGTATATAGAAAGGAAAATTAGGATCAACTAAGTAAATGTAAGATGGAATTCAAGGAATAGAAATAAATAAAAATAATAATAAATAAATAAATAAATGAAAATATTAATGATGGAAATTGAACATGCAATTAGATTTAAAGTGCACACTGGAATGAGACATGTAAGCCCATTTTATAAATGTCATCCTAAGGCCATGGGTAGAGCTTTAAGTGATGGAAGCATAAAATTACTCTAAATGAAACTCTCTGACAATGGGAAACTCAAAGATATCTCAATTTTTGAGTGCAAAGTTTAGAGAGCAAGGGTACACTAAGCCAACATTTTTAGTGGTGGAGTGTCCATCCTCAATTGTTAGAATTTAGTTAAGGAAGGTGATTCTTATGTTGTAAAAGCTTCGTTTGATGTCACATTTGAGAATTCATTCATCTCTTAGTTCTCAATTTTCCAAGCCTGCCATCCTCTATCCCTTTTTTTCACTAGCAACCCTCATCTTATTAGCTTTTGTGAGCTTATATCCTAATCCAAACTTTTCAACATTTTAGGGAAGTTTAAAAGGTTCCTTTTCACCTTGCCCATATTTGGCCAATCTATCTTTGATTTATACTCATCTTCCAACATCACCTTGGTTAACATTATAAGTGCCATAAGCAAATGTGGCTTTGGGATTTGAGCCATATGAAAGGTGCAAGAAGTATTAGCAATTCCAAAAGTTTGGAATGTGCTTTCAAAAGCCTCCTCTGTAGCCTTGATATATAAAGTAGATTTTGGGTTTCATGATGAGCAAATCTTCTCCTGATACGACTACCAATATGAATTTCACTTTTTGGTTTAAGGTGGAAGAAACTATCTCTACAAAATGAATCCTTGGTCACCTAAGAAGACAACTATAAGTTAGTGTGATATCCATTAGTTGGAATAATATAGTGAAAACATTTAAGCTAATTTGAATTGGAAGTGTGATGTTACCAATAACTTCTCTTCTTATACCATTAAAGGCTCTCATTACCATAATACTGGGGTTCATATAGGATCCATTGGCTAGGAGATTGGACAATGTTGATTGTGGCATCACATTTAGTGAAGAGCCATTATCCATAAAAACCCTTGCTTTGATATGGTCTTCGAATTTTACTATCATGTGTGTTAGTCTGATAGGTGCCCTAGAACTAATGTGATTGAGCTCTATTGTATCTATGACTGTATATTCTATATTGATTTGATAATAAAGGTTGATTATTCATCTTATATTACTT
>JANHAO010007458.1:0-20147 GCA_026873985.1 Saraca asoca
TTCTGATCCAATCCTTATCTATAAATATGAGATTTTCACATCTTTTTTCATATCTTTCAAGTGCAAAAACTGATTAAGAGAAAATTGCTCGAAATACTTCAGATTCCTTAACGTTTTGAAATCTTTTCTGGATCAACACTGCTTCAAGTTTGAGTAGCTCTGTTTAGGAAATTTTTCTCACGATTGGTATTGTATATCCATCTCTTTTGCTAATTCTATTTTGTTTATTTTAGATTTCTAGGGTTTAGAAATCTACATAGGTTTAGAAGAGCTTGCTATAAATGTTCTAGGTTAGCAAGAAACCTATTAATCTCTTATGGTTGTATTGTGAAGCTGGCATTTTTAGGAGCTTGTCAATCTTGTAGGTCTTCTTCTTTAATTCAAAGGTCTTTTAGTTGAGAAAGATCAAGTGGAGTAGACTTAAATTGCGGATTCAATTCAAGTTGAACCGCTTTAAAAGATTGGTCTTCATCTCTTCACTTTATACTGCACTATTCTAGTTTCTACAATTTAACTTTGATTCATATTTTACTGCATAATCTCTCTCATTGTTTTACCTGAAAATTCAAGAAATTCAAATTTGATACTGGTGTATATTGATCTCCAATGAGATAAAGGCAAGATCCATTCTCTTTCTGCATTCTTTAATCATTCTTTAATCATTTTAATTGGGACCGACAAGCTAATATAAGACCATATGTCTTGCATAAAAGATGAGAACAAAAAAACTTTTACTAAAATCAATGAAAGGCTCAAATCACTTGAAACACATGCACATGAGATTGCACAGTGGACGCAGCAATAGGATGAAGAAGATGAACTTCAAAGAATGGAAGATCAAAATCCACTTCCTGAGTAGTCTTTTGTCTTGATGTTTATTGTCTACTGTTTTACTGTTATCCCTTAGTCCTTTATCTCTTGTTCATTATCTTGTGTTAATATTGATGGATGCTGTATTTGGATAATTTGATATTAATTCTGGTTTGTATTCTTTATTCTAGATGATATATCTTGATATGATATTTAGTATTTTTGATTTTATTGTGACTAACTAAATATTGAATTCTAATATATTTCTCTGATATATATATGGAGATATTCTAATTTAAATCCTTTCAATTCTAATCTTTTTGGTACAGTTTTTTAAGATGCATTATTGCCTTTTTGATGTGCCAGAAGGGGGAGAATTAAGTATTTTAGTTAAGAAAAATAGAGAATGAGGGAGAATTAAGGATTTTAGATAAGAAAAGTGGAGAACTAACGATTTTGGATAGGAGAATTAGAGAATTAAAGATTTTAATTACAATTCATGATTTTCAAAAAGAAAAGTTAGTCTCAATTAAAAATGGGGCTAAGTAACAAGGGAATAAGTCATTTTAAAAGGGGGAGAATAAAACAAATTTTTTACATCAAATTTTATTTGGTTTTTATTAAACTTTGATTTTGAATTTTTCATGCTTATCTAAAATTGTTTGTCATCATTAAAAAGGGAGAGATTATTGTTGGTCCTTAAAGTGTACAATTAAAATTGATCTTGCCCTTAGAATTATACTTTTTTAGTTAAATGATGAATTCTTGTATTACAATGTTAACAATCTAATTGAATTAATTGAAAGTGAAAAATGTAATAACAAAATATTAGAATCAAAGATTAAATGCTGTAGAATAAGAATAGCCAAATTTAAAGTGGTTCACCCTCAATTGAAATGTCAATTCATATCTACATCCACTAGATAATTCTCAACTAGATCACTACTTCTAGTGACAATAGGATTTGATTGGGCTCCTGAACAACCAATATTTACAAAAGAAATTTAGCTGGGCCTCTTGCTCACCTATGATACAAGTAACTTTGCAATCTTCACTTATTTGCAATCAACCTCACTACTAATGAAGATGCAAAGGGAAGATCAACCTCTTCCTTTGCATCTCTAATTTCTAATAACCTAGAAATTGCAAATTTAAGAGAATATAGATAGTTAGGTATGCAATACCATAATTGAGATGTTGATCACAATCAGCAAATGTGAATTCTTCAATTGATTTGATCTATAATGCCTTTGATTGATCAAATGTAATGAGATAGATTGAAATCTAGTTTAGCTTTTTTCCTTTATGTTTTTCACACTTGAGAGAAAGTGAAAATCATGAAAAACTTATGTTTAAAATTGAGGGTGACAGTATTTATATGTTGTAACTAGCTTTTTAAAAGATAACTACATTTTGAACCTTGAATCGATTCTGACATCGATTTGTGATGGTTATTTTGGAATCTGAATTGACTTGGGATTTGATTCATGATGGTTACTAAATATTAAGTTGAATGGTTAATTGATTCATATTAAGAACTCATATACAATTTCATCACCAAACCAATTGCTAAATCAATTCACTCTATCTTGTAAAGAGCTATTGAAAAAACTATAATCGATTACCAATTCGAATCATTTTTGTCTTAAATTGATTACCTAAACGATTCAAGAAAAATCTCAATGTTTCTATAAAAACATTTTTAAGAAATTTTTCAACATAGCTGTTATGAATCAATTCTTGATTCAATTCAAGAACATTTTCACAAAATTTCTTCATGAATCAATTCACACACTGAAAAATAGTTCTTTTTAATAAAACTTGAACGTGTGAAAAATCATTTATAAACATTGTTTGAAAAATACTTTGTTTTATCTCATTTCACTTGATTTATTTCTACCTCAATTTAATTTTTATGACAAGTTACTTGGATCAAATTAAATGAAGAATACACTTACAAAAAATCTTATAGAATCAAATAAATTCTAAGTCTAGAGTTGATCTCTTGATATCTTCAATGTCACTTGATCAATCTTTGATCTACAAAATAAACAAACACTCAAAGTATAATGTTAGATCATGACATTAGATAAAATTGGTTTTTAACATCAAAACTAAGAAAATATGATTAACATTTTAAAAGTGCTAACAATTGTTAGCCTAGGAAATCCTAGCTACACTTTTTCTTCAGTTTTGATGATTGAAAACCAATTTTAGTCAATTTCATAAACTAACTTCATGTTTGAGTGTTTATTTGTTTTGTAGGATTTAAAATTGATCAAAGGTTGCACAAAAGATCTACATTAGTTTTAAGTACTTTATTTGATTTTTTTTAGGATCTTTTGTAACTGAATTCTTATTGAAGTAGCTTAATCTTATCTTCTATATCAAATTAAATTGAGGTAGAATAAGTCTCTTAAAATGAGTTTTTGATTAAAAGTTTTCAAACAAACTTCTTATATGTTCTTTCACGAGTGAAACTTTTATAAAAACTATTTTTCACCTCTCAAATGGATTCACAAATCAATTCTTGGAAGAACTCTTGTAAAATGAACTTGAAGCAATTCACCAATTGATTCATAAAGAAAAGTTTTGAAAAATTTTCTTACCGAAGGTTAGGAATTTTCCCTAAATTGATTCTATGATCAATTTAACATTTGCTTTCAAAATACTATGATTCAATTCACTAATCGATTCGATCATGACTTTTTTTACAAGCTAAATCAATTCATAAATTGATTAGTTAGTTAAAATTTTGTTATAACCATCCTAAATCGATTCAAAGACTGAAAATTAGTTATTTTTTAAATGTCAATTATCATATCTCTAAATACCCTAAGCCTCATTTGTTTCATAACAATTTTCATATCATTCTGAGCAAAATAGAGAGAAAACTAAGAGTTTATCTTTACCTCACTAGATTTCAATGATTTAATCAATCTTTGAGCTACTATAAGAAGAATTTAGCCTAGATAATTCAAATATTCATCTCAATTTTATAGTATTATGTCTCTTTACTGTATCTTGATTTATCGTTTTAGATTTCTAAGTATTGGGAATCTAGATATAAAGGAAAAGGTTGATCTTCCCTTTGTATCCTTTTAGAAATGTGAGGTTGATTACAATTTGTAGGAGGTGCATTGAATTCTTGGTAGAATCTTCTAGCTGATGAGGTTGATCATAGCTGTAGGAGATTAGAAATTTTTGTATCATAGGTTTGTAAGGAGCCAATGTAAATCTTGTATGTAAAACTAGCCTATAGGAGCCCAGTAAATTTCTATGTTTTTATGTTAATAAAAGTGATCATGCAATTAAGCATCGATCCAAAGGATGCAGACTTGAATTGTGATTTCAATTCAAGTTGAACCACTTTAAAAATCTATGTCTTGATCTTTTCTTTCCTGCTTTAATATTTTTGCACTTTTACTATTTCTGTATACATCTTGCAATCTATTTTACTACTATTTCAATTAATAAACAATCAAATTGTCAATCTAATACTTTGATTTAATTCCTATCAATTATAAAGTCTTCTGTTGTGCATACTAAAACAATTTGCATATTAAATTCAATTAGAGTTTCATACAAAACAAAAGAGTAAAAGGTCAACAATCTTCAAGGGCAAGATCCTAATTCATATTTTTCAATATTTGGGACTAACAAGTATCTTTTGCATTAGCAAACATGCATTTAAACCTTGGTATTATTGGAAGATACCATAACACCTTAGCAAGAGCCTCTTTATTTTTCACTACATCATTCTTCTTCAATTTGTAATGTGATGCCCCACATTTTGGATACTCATGCAAACTTTTGTACTCTTTTCAGTATAATATACAATCACTATAGCAAGCATGTATCTTCTTATATTCCATAGCAATCAGGCACAAGACTTTCTTGGCCTCGTAAGTATGATTCAGAAGTTTATTCCTTTGAAAGCATATGTTTCAACACTTCCAGCAAGGCTATGAAACTCTTGTCACTCCACCCATTCCTCACTTTGAAATTAAACAATCTTAACACAATAGAAAAATCGTGTAAATTTAGTACAACATAGATACAAAGGCTTTTCTACATCACTTAAGCTTTCAAGGGTATGTAGTTGCTTAATAAAATTATCTTCAAAACCATCATGCACCATATCCTCCAATCAATAATGCAAACCCATATCAATTTCATTGATCTAGCAACTTCCCTTGTCTTGATAACTACTAGACATACTAGATAATTCACTTTCTCTGTGTCATATTCCTCGTGTATACTCTTTATCAATGCCATAAATAAATAAATGATCTTTTAATACCTTAAATTTCATTCTCTTAACACAAAAACATCTCACACAAGGACACATAATCAACTAATTACTATTTGTAGCACATTGATCAACAACAAATGTAATAAACTCCTTAACCTCATTTGCACATTCTTCACTCAACCGATCAACAAACATCTACCTATGATTCATGACTATCCAAAATTGAACAAAATTAAAAAACAAGGCAATGTTAGACTTTTTATAATAAATTAAATGAATTATATTTTAGTTTTATTTTAAAATTTACAATAATTAGACTTTATTTGTGATGTAAATTTACAATCCTAAACAAGTTAGAAAACAAGCTAGCTATGTCTTATGCTAGCAATGTATTAGGGCATTTCTATATTCTAACTATTATAAAATTAAAAAAAAAAAGTAGTTATTACCTAAAAATAGAGAGATAATGAGACAAAAAAGATCAACTCAAACCACCAAGAGAGGGAGGGTTAGAGTGAGGTAGGTTTTTGTGGTTGATGAGAAGTGAGAGTGAGAGAGCCTTCAAATCACTAGAGATGGAGGGGGAGAGACCTACAATATCAAATCTAAAAGAAAGCAAGAATGATAGTTAGATGTGTGAAAACTTCTATATAAATGGAAGACGTTTGATGTCAATTGTTTAGTCAGAGCCAATGTCTTAATTTTTATTTACACATGTATATTCCCACCACTGTGTTTCATTTATTTTGAATTATTTTTATCTATTTTATTTTCTTAAATAATATATTACAATTTTCACAAATAAATTGCTTAAAGACTAACAATTTTCTTAATTATTTTTGCCATAAAATAATGCTTATTTGTCAAATTTAATAATATTAAATTCTTTAAATATTCTATAGTATTAGTAAAATGGAATTATTTGATTAAAAAAAAGTAATGGTTAGAGAATAAATTTTGTTCATAAATAAAATTAGGCAAAATAATTCAAATTTTAGCAAAATAGAGATATCTAATATATTAATCTGTAATATATAACTTATAGGTTGCCACTCAATCTGCTAAATATAATTAGCACCTTCAGAAAAAAAAATTAAACCATTCATACATAATCATATATTATTCATAACTCATTATAATCTATATTTACAAAATTTAGTCTTTTTAGACTTTAGATGTCGGCCATTTAATTAAAAAATCAATGTAGTTTCTCTTAACAAGTGTTTAAAAAGATCAAAGATCTCTAATATTACATCAAATTGAAAGCATGTTGAGGTTTTAGATATGGTTGTTATTTTGAACCGAAATGTAAATGATGAAGGACATCAGTTTTTATTAAAAACACCAATGTTGTTTTTCTTAACCCATTTTTTCTTAAAAAAAAAAAAGGCATAACTTTACAACTTTCATTACAATAGGTATCTCCAAAAGTATTCCAAAATAGATATTCATATAATTCAATTTAGATGTTAGTTATTATATTGAAACCAATGTGCAAAGCATTGATGAAGTTGGTTTTTACTAAAAAAACTAACATTGTTTCTCTTGACTTTTTTTTATTAAGAAAGACAAATTTATTATAACTTTACAACACAAGATTATAGTACAACAAAAAAGATATACAATATAATTTATTACAATAGATCTATCCAAAGTATTGCAAAATAGACAATACTTTTCAGCTTTTCTATTGGTCTTTATCACAATATGGTAGGAGTAACCCAGTTCGTTGATCTCGAATTTGGTCAATTTTAGCTTGAGTGTAAGGACTAGTATCTCTAAAGTATTGCAAAATAGATATACATATAGTAAATCACATATCCATATATCATAGAGCAACACTGTAATTTTTGTAATAGAAATCTCAATATATCCATATATCACATATCCAAATCAAATTATTATACCTCTTTGTGGATTGTGGTGATCTTCCTCCATTTGAGTGATTATGTCACTCATATACCTCATTATAAAGTATTCATACACCACATTTCCTTGTTGATAAGCGCACTATAACAAATTAAATATATGTACTTGAATAGTCAATTCAATCAAATATGAAATTATTTATATTATTATAAAAGGTATTAATATGATCAAAAAACTTACTTGTAAGGTGATACATTTTGTGTTTGACTTTTTCCTATTGCCGCTTAACATAAAATAATTCTTAGTACATCTGTTTAATCAAATTTATGCAAGAAATTAATATGTTAATAAAGGAAATAATCTATAATATAAATCTCAAAACTAGATTTTAATTTACAAAATAACTCATGAGTCAACTGAGGTTTTGATATTCTTGCACAATAGATGTCCCAAGGGATCAAGCTTGTAAACAACATTTCTCTCTACATAAATCGCACCTAGCATCCAATGATACATATAATAACAAAATATGAAATAAGTAATAATAAAATGATGCCTATAGTATCAAAATATCACATGAGATACTTCTAACTTGATAAATAGTGCAAAAACGCATTGTCTCCTTTTTTTAGAACTTCCATAATGTATGTTGTTTTTTGGCTATAGCTAGAGCCTAAGAGTGCAAGCAATTATGGACATAGAAATCCAACATATAGGTCCTTGATCTCACGACCATGATGCAGAAGCCTTTATAAGGAAATAAATGAAATGGTTAATAAAACATTTTGAATTGATTAATATAAACAAAATTATGAGTAGAAAATTAAAAGTAAACTCACATTTCAAAAACTTGGATGCATGATATATTTATCTTTTCCATGGCTAAGAATTGTATGATGTCATACTTGGGTACAAAAATATTAGATTCATTACCTACAACCTCGACATCCGTATGAACTTGGATCAAATCATCATTCGTCATCTTCTCAAGCATAACAGATAACATTTTTCTAGGTTGAACATGAGGTATCTCTTAGGTTTGAGTTGGTTGATTAGTCGGTTAAGCCATTGATTCCTTGGTTTGCTTACTTTGAACTTCCCTAGTCTCCTCTTTCTTTTACTCACCCCTTTCTTGTTAAGATACCTATTGACATGCATAAAATTATGAAATCTAGATATTAGAAATATAGTAAAATTGAGACTTTTAAACACAATTACTTATTAGATAGAAAATGATACCTCAATAGCTAAAGTGATAAGACTTTTTGGCCATGTGATGTAAGTCCCAATTGTTGGCCCAATATCCTAATTCATCCATTGGCACTAGTAGTTTTACACTTTGATCCAATAGGGAGTCAACAATGACCTTTGCTTGATCGCCCAAAAATTTTTTGGTAATAGAGGGTGTGATTGTGGAAAGCCTTTCCAAATGCCACTATACATTCCTCAAGTGCTAGAGCTAGAAGACATTTGGCTCCTTCCTATATAGATAAAAAAAACAATCAAATAGAAAAAGTTAATTTTAATATTATTTTTCACCAAAACTATTAAAAACTACTTACATAATAAAGGAAGTTTAAGCTTTTAGTGATAGCCATTTACTCCAATAGCTTTGCAAATGGGTTGAGGTCTCCTTGGTAGCTGGCTTTCACTCTACTAGGTAGAGGAATAGGGTGTATCTCTACCTCATTAAGAATAGGCCTTAGGTTAAAGAGTGACTGCATGTCCATCTTCTAAATGTAGGTAAGCATCTTCTCTCTCACTTAAGCAGTAATTTCCACTCTCACCTTTTGTGTCACTTAAGCAATAATCTCTACTATAAGATTCTCTATAGAAAGTGATGATCCTCAAAAGATGCTTTGATATTCCTCCAAAATAGGCTTAAGACCCACTCCTCCCCTAGCCCCCTAACACGATTAAGATGCTCTTGAGTTCCCAATGCAACTGTTAATATGTCCATCCTTCTGAATGGAGTAAAATCTCCCTGGGTTCTACTACTTGAGAGAATCTTGTGGCATATATACAATTAAGAATATTTATCATAACTTTAACACTTTCAATTACTTAAGCAATTAAAACTTGCAAATTACTTACAATGTTCTCAGCAACTATCTAGCTTTGTTTAGTCATATATTCACCTTTAGTTTTGACCCTAGCTTTCTTCCACAATTCATGCTAAGATATGGAAACTACTTGTGAATCGGATTGATTGGAAGCTTGATATTCTGTAAGCTTGCTCAAACTTCACATATCTGCCCTGAGATAACCTATATTTATATTTATTTCTTACTTGCCTCTCCCTATTAGCTGCAATCATACACTGCTAACAAAAAAAATAATCAATAAAATGTTCAAATTTCTTATGATATATAGTTGAAGAAATATACAAGATAAGATGGCAAAAATTTTCTTTCTGAAAAGCCACAAATTATTGCTTCTTAAAAAATATCCCACACTTGTTAATTAAGGAAGTTGTATTTCTTAAGTGGGTTTTGATCACCCTTCCTCTTGATGGTGATGTGATCCCTTGTCAATCGATTTTTGAAGTCCTTCCACTGCTCACTGGCAAGCTTTAAGACTTCTTTTTTCTTCCCTGTATCAATATCAAATGTGGTGTACAAAACAACTTAGAAATAGATTATTCTTATATACAATTATTTTAAGAAGATAATTATATATATCTTAAATAAAAGTTGGAGATAAGTAATATATATCATCACATCCTACCAAATGTTGTCCTTGATGCTTTTGGTAATTCTTTCCATTGCATAATATTGACTGGCACTCTTGTGCATGCCAACATTCTAATATAACTCTTTTATTTTGATGATGCAACCCTAATTGCCAAACTCTTAGAATTGAAGTCAACCTTCACTTTCTCTCCTCTACTATGAATAAGGGTCATTTCCTTTACAAGGGTATTACCCTTTGTACTTTTCTCCATATGTTGAGAAGGATCCATATGGTTGTTTAAAAGAAAAAAAGAAAAAGAAGTTAACCTCATAAAACTATTATATCAGTTTTATTTTGAATGAGAAATGGCTTTTATAGTTTTTATGGATGACATTTGTGATTTTGAATGGAAAATGGTTACGTTCAAAGTTTCAATTTTTACTATGTAGATTATAGGGAAAATCTTAGATGTATTCATAATCATTCTACCATGTGATACAAAACAAGGCATGCATGACCAGACAATTTATGTTAAGAAACACAACCAAAAAATAAACTCTAAACTGAAATCATTTTTGATAATTAAACTAAGAAAAGAGGGAAAAGAAAAAAGATAAACTATAAAATGCAAAAGATTAGCAAAGTACAAAGTAGAAAAAGTCAAAAACAAACAAACAAACACCAACATAACTTAGCAAGGAAGAAATGATTATAGTGTTAGAAGAATGAAGTTCTATACCTCAATTAGAAATCGACTTGAAATGAGATTATTGAAGATAGTGAAGAAAAATGCAACAAGGGCTTGAAAATGATTTTATAAATGTTTTAGAAAAGGGAAAAGGAATGAGAGTAGGAAGAAGAATTGGCATGTTGCGTATAGATTCCTAGACTTTAGACTTTAGCCATTAATAAGAAACTGATGTCTTTTTCCATGTATCTACATTGATTTTTATAATAAACCAACGTATAAACTTAAGACATCCTTTGGTTTATGACAACCGATATATTAATTTTCGTTATATTTGCAAAAGCACCATTATCCCTTCATATTATTCTCGTGTTAAATTTTTATTTGTTTTTTCATGTTACTTTTTTGTCAATTTTTTTATCACAATTGGCATATTAATTTTCAACGTATTTATGAGATAATTTAAGTTAAATTTTTTAATTATTTTTAATTTTATTTTTTGGATAATGATAAATTATTATATTTCCACAAATAATTTGCTTAACACTAGTTATTTTTTGAAAAATTTTGTCAATTAAATAATATTCAAATACTTAAATTGATTTTTTATTAAATAATATTTTAATAATATAATTATTTTACATATTATATAATATTTAATTAATTCAAAATTTTCTTTTAATTGTGTTGAAGACGTTGATTTGTGTTACATCTTTTCTATTAATTTAAAAAAATACAAAAACTTAAATTTTTTTATTTGTTTTTTTCATTATATTTGTACATCAATATTTGAATTTTCAATATATTTCTAAGATAACCTGAGTTGAATTTTTTTAAATTAATTTTTCCCTTTTAATTTTTTAGATAATAATATATTATTACATTTTTCACTAATGATTTGCCCAAGGTTAATTATTTACAAAAAATTTTGTCAATGAAATAATTTTCAAATACTTGAATTATTTTGTCCATTAAATTATATTTCAATAATTGAATTATTTTGAATATCAAATAATATTTAATTACTTAAAAATTTCTCCTGTTTATGTTAAAGTTGTCGGTTTACTTTAAAAATAGACATATTTTTATTAAATTGTTTAAAAGAATACAGAAGCCAGCTATAAGTTACATATTTGCAAAAAGCTATTGCTACCTATAATTCTTTAGATTATGTTAAAAATTGATGTCATTTCTATTAAATTTTTTTATAAAAACATCGAAAAGAACATTAGGATGGAGCACCAGATGTGCTTATGTCAACCATCTGGCCTAGCAAATAGAGAAGGCCCACCCACAAAAAGTAGCCTATAGAAGTTGAATTGTAGGAGTCTATGTAGTCTTATACATTTAATATTTGATGTAATAGAATTATAACTTGTAAAATTACAATTGTAATATCTCATCTTCTATAAATAGGAAGAGAAGGATCACTGTAAGTTAAGCTAAGATAACTATACTGAAACTCTGTAGAATCTTCTCCATAGCAATAACATGACCATAGATGTAGTGACTCGTGCTATCCAGTTTTAGCAGAACCACGTTGAAAATCTTCTTGTTCTCATCTGGTTTTCCCCTTTTCTTCTTGGTTTTCTACTCTTGTTTGATACTTGCTCAACTAGAGTGCAACTTGAGTCTAAAAGAGCTTCTCTAGTTGGCTGGATTTAGGTAGAACCAAAATCCACTGTCAACAACATTATTGTTAAAGTTGATAGGATGGTGTGCAATAAGACAACATGTAGAAGCTATTACGATTACTTGCAACAAGACAATATTATTGTATGTATTATTTTGTTGGAAGTAATGACAACTTCAATTTAACAAAAATGTTATCTAGTTGCAAGTGCTATAGCATTTTCAATAATAATGTTGTCTTGTTACAAGCAATGCTATAACATTTGCTTGCAAGAATTAAACAACATTACTATTGAAGTTGCTATGCATTTGCAACTAGGCGACAATATTATTGTTGAAAATTCTAGCACTGCTTGCAGCAAGACAACACACATCAAGTGCACTTATCATCCTCTTGTTCAAAGGATCTAATCATATGTCTTGTTTAAGGGGAAAAGGGAAAAAGGAAAAAGAAGGGAAAAATAATCTATAAACCTTTAGAGTAAGCTTAAGTAGGACAAACTTAAGCAACAAAAAAGAAAGAAATAGGGAAAAGTAAATAAACATTAGGAGCAAGTTAGAGTAGAATGAGAGTTAGAAGGATACAATGGCCTTTTATAATGCACAAAAAATATAGATATTGGTTGATATGTTGAAACCAATTTGTAATATCATATATCTATATTGGTTACTAATATATAATTGACGTCTAATCTAGGACCCTTCATATACTTATATTTTTTGAATTTCTTTGTCCATCTACGTCAATTCTTAAATAAACTGATGTCTAATCAAAATCACTTCATCTACCAAAAAATAAATGTGATTAATTTATTTTGAATTGTTTGTCTATTTCATAGTCTTAGTAAAATGGAAGAAATCAATGATCATTAAAGAATTTTATAATTCTATAATCTTGGAAAATAGAAAATTAATAATAATATTGTCATATCAGTAAATTTGTTTTATGTAAATAATTTGATTAAAAATTTAATTGAAAAATTAATAAAAAATTTATTTAATTATATATTATAAAAAGTTCTTTAAAATATAATAAAAAAAGAATTTAATTGATGAATAAATAAATTTTTTTGACAACTGAGGAGCCATAGATTTTAAAGATGGTTTAAACATAAATAGTAAAATTAAATAATTCACAAGTATGTCAATTCTTTAACTAAAATCGATGTCAAACCTGAACTTGAGTTCACATGTCGGTTGTTTAATAGGAACCGACAGTATAATTTTTCTAATATTTGCAAAAACATCATTGTGCCTATATATATATATATTGATTTATCTTTCATCTAACGTCTATTTAACTAGTTCAATGAAATATTCTATTTTATTCTTAGAGTAAAACTTTTTCTTATTCTAGAAAGAGAGAAATATATCCAAAAAATATAAGAGGCTCCACATTTGTAGGATATGAATGTTTCCTGCTTTTAAATTTGTGTCTATCTCTTTACTTCTAGAGTCTTGAAAAGACTTTTGCTATAGTATTAAGTTAGATACTCTCCCAGTTCAACATATGAAAGCAACTATGCATGAAAAAGAATGAATCTAAAACTTCTCTCCTATACCTACTCTTCTCCCACTTCCCTTTACATGCCTACAGGACCTAAAATTTTAAGTCTCGCATAATTATAAATGAGAGTAGATATAAGGATGTAAGAATAGCATTACTCCATAAAAAACTTGATCCGAAAGTGTTTTGTTTTTTGTCTACATAGGGATGTGGGGCTGAGGGTTGAGAGTTGAAGAGAGGGGATGAGATAGCAGTTGGGTTGAACGTTCCCTAGATACCACCTTTGTAAATATAGGATAACTGAATTGTCATCTTGACTAAAACCTCAGGCCATGATCAGAAAGTCCAATGCATATCATATAATTATACATGAAGAAATCCGATCCCAAAGTTCGACAAGTCAGCCTATGTTTACTTCCAACATAAAAGAAGACAAAGGCCCCTTCAATGAGAAAGAAAAAATGAGCAAAAAATAGAGAAAAAAAATCATAGTTTTGTCATATCTTAAAAAATTTGAGCTTCAATCTTCTCACTTACTCTTCTGTAAAAAAAATTTTGTGCTTGTCTTGTATGGCAATTAAGACAATTAAGAGTCTAGATTTAATTATACCAATTCCAAATTGATTTTGTGATATAGTTTTAGAAAGTTTGATTAACTTTTATAAATTTGTCAAAATTAATTGTGCCTCTAAAATTACGTGGATCAGAAGTTTCATGAAGTATTTTTTGTTCGTAGCATAGTTTTTTAATTCTCTAAAATCAATTATACTTGTAATAAAATCAATTAACAAATAATACTTCCAAATCTAAAAAGAATTTTATTTATAATGAATTCTTTCAAATTAAAATTACACGTAGTTAATTGTGTCTAAAATTAATTACTCTATAACTGTACCAAATAGATTTTCTCCTTCTCATTGTAATGGGGTTTGAATTTTGTTTGTGACTGTTTGGTATAGTGATGAAATAATTGATTATAGACATAATTGATTTTTAAATAATTAATTATATAAAATTTATTTTATATTTGATAACATCTGATAATTAATATGCATAATTTATTTTGGTTTGGATTATGTATAGAAAAATCATTTTTAATAATAATTTATAAAAAATGTAATAAATAAAGAGAGACTAATGAGAGTTTTTATTTTTATTGTAAAGATAATTACAACAAAAGAAAAAAAAATTGAAGATAATATGAGTATATATGGTAATATTTTTATTTTTATAATCCTCGTTAAAATAAAAATTATTCAAAATAATTTTTTATTTAATTAGAATTATAATTCATCATCGAAAAATTTTAAAATTACAATCAATATTTCCAAAAAAGGATATAATCAATAATGAGATCTATACTTAACTGTTAAGCTTTATAATTGTTATATCAATCAAGCAACAAGGCAAGAGAAAGTACGTTCTGCAACGTTAGATCCCCGCAAGGAAACAAATTAAGAGCCAATTTCGATACTCTGTCTCACGCTCTACACCTAAACTCCTATAAAAAAAAAAAAAAAAAGGTTCTCTCTCCTGATCGCACTGATTCTTTTCTTTCTTTCTTGCTAAAATAAATTTGATAATTTCTGAGTTTAATTTTTCAATTATGTGATTGTGATATAATAAAATGTAGAATTAATTTAAGAAAAATTAGAATTACTTGAACTTTCTACTTACTTCATTGGTCTTTTGTTCTTGATAGAATCACTCATTCTGATGGCTTTAGTCCTTAATTGAGAAACTATAAGATAACAATTAAATTGGAAAAATACTATTTGACCATATGAGATATAAGAGTAGGGATTCATCAATAAATAATAGTGAGAATGAGTTTAAATTCTACCCATCACAATAATTCAACCTAATATTTAGAAACATGTTATAATACCAAATTGAGCTCAATAACTTTATATCATTATATTAGTATTTCAAATTATCTTGATATTAACTTATTATAATTTATCAATTATATAGTACAAAATAAGAAAATTCCAACATTACTATCGTGCTCAGTACCTAAACCTTCTCAACCTCAGACAACCCACTAAAATAAATATAATATATAAACCTGCTTCATCTTCACCACCTAAAAAGACACGTTTTTTTTTTTTTTTTTTGTCTTTCAAGGTTTAATATTGCCATGCTCATTTTGTTTTAACAAGACGAAACCCTCTTAGCTGTCATTGATTTTTTAGTGATGCTAATTTATTTACGGAGTCACTCACTATACATGAATTAATTTTTGGGCAACGTTTAATATTATTTAAAAATATGAGGCGGGAAGGAAGGATTTTTTCAATCCTATTAAACAGGCAGACATCCACTTAGAGATTATTGACAAATCCAATCAGATGTGAGAAGTTTTTGAGTAATATTAACCCACTCTTTTAATTATCTCGTTTGAATTTTATGAATGTATAGTGAGTGAAATTAAATAATTCAATTTGTATTAAAAATTCTATAAATCAAAATAAATAGCATTAATCTCAATTTTTAATCCTAGCATGCGTGATTTTTCAAATCCGTGATCTTCGTCTCTTTAGACTACTGGACAAGTGCATATATAACAATAGTTTTACATTTAACAGTCTCGTCTCTCGGGTTCCACTATAAAGTCATTCGGTAGTGTAAAACAGCATACACTTGCACATTTCTCAGCTCAGATTTCACGAATCCAAGAGATTATGGCTGTAGGAGTGTTTAGCTCTACTCAGTGCATCTCTTGGTGTTCTTTTCGACAGATTAGCTTCACAAGAGCTTCTCAACTTCATCAAGGGAAGGAAACTCGACCAAAGATTGCTTCAGAGATTTTAGACAACATTTTATGCTGTTAGTGATGCCACAAATTTGATTAAGAGGGGTTGAATTAGTTTTAGGATTTTACAAATTTGAAAACATTTTTCTAAAATTCCCTTTTTAATTTTAGCAAAATCAGCAACAATACTTGAAAACAAGAAATGTATAGCCCGCACAATAATTTTAGAGAAAACAACAAATACAATATCAACTATCCAACATATCTTTAGTAATAATGAACCATAACAAAATAAAGTACAAAATGCGAAAAAGTAGGGATAAAGAGATTTAAAACCCATATTTATAGTGGTTCCCCTTAAAAAAATCATCTCTAAAGCCTGAATCTATTCCAAGCTCTAAACTAAGCTCAAATCCACTAAAATAGCAATCCTTTTGAGTTTACATAGGCACTCAGAGAAGCCATTACAATGATTGCTCCATGAGGCAAACCTTCTAAAGATCTTCCCAAAATTTGAGTTAAATTCTAATAAACCAAAGCCTTTACAATTTTTGATTAAACATGGCCTAAACTAAGTCTTCAATAAGATATCTGTTGTGAGTATTTTTCGGACAAAGTCAATCGGGCTGGTAAAGGCTCAACGGGAGACAAATCCAACCAGAAGAGACCCAGATTATCCAAAAACTAAGGTCATTCAGCAAGGGTACTAGCTCACCAACTGTGAACCCAGGACGTGAGACAAGACCAAGATGGAAATTCCAACTCATTGAGGTTTGACTCCAACTCATTAAGGATGCAGGACAAGGTCAAAACGGGAACCCGACTCGTTAGGGAGGACTCCAGCTTACTGGACGAATCGTAATATCCCAACCATCATT
Source organism: Saraca asoca (assembly GCA_026873985.1). Lineage (NCBI taxonomy): Eukaryota > Viridiplantae > Streptophyta > Magnoliopsida > Fabales > Fabaceae > Saraca > Saraca asoca. The sequence goes on from JANHAO010007458.1 coordinate 17,068, forward strand.
AAGGAGACTCACTTTGGATGAATCCAGTAACGAAACCAATTCCTATGGACAACAAATTTCCCAGTGCGAGCTCATGTTGTTAAGCTAATGAGTTGAGCATAGGTACAAAAGTCTAGTCAGCAGTTGAAGGCACATATTCCAAAACCAACACATCAGCCCCTAATAATTCAATAATGATTTGCCTAGTATTTATTACCCAACATCACGGAAATAATCATTTTGCAATTTGTCAAATTATACTTGTAACTCTCCCTACTTCTATAAATGGGCTTATTGTAAGAGGGGGCAAGAAATTGCATGCAGACATTCTGCTAAAACAGTGAGAGAGCACTTATATAGTAAGAGAGCATTGATATTATAACTCTATTGAACTACATAGAGAAACCACCGTACAATGGAAAATACAAACCATCGTGGACATAGGGGCCATACTGGCTTTAGTCAAACCATGATAAATAGCTTCTGTGCCCATTGGTCTTCCTCCTTCTCATTCTCTCTTTCCTATTAAAACTTGCATTATTAGCTTGTAGTTTATGGTGTTGGAAAACTATTCAGGTTAACTAAGATTTGGGTTCACTAAACCAAATTTTACCATCAACAATATCCACGGCCATCCAAGATTAATCCACTAAAATTAAACTAAATAAGTTCAATTAAAATTATTTGTTGTCATCAAAACACAAATTTGCTCAATTTAGAAAATAGGGGCTAAGGTTAGCAATCTCCTCCTTTTTTATAATGACAAACAATTAGATAGGAATCAATCAACAATTTCATAACCAATAACAAATTTAAGCAAAAGAAGATCAAGGCTCCCGTTTGGAAAAACAATTCTCCCCTAAAGGCATGGATACCAAATATAGCACACAAATCCCAAAAATACATAAGTACTCTTCCTTTTGGCATATCAAAAGCAATAAACCAAAAGATAGAGCAAATAGCCTAAAAATAAGAATCAAATCGAAATTGATCAAAATATCCATGAACATCCCAAAAATACCCATATCAAAAATCAAAGTGATAAAACATTAGCAGAAGCTAAAACAAGAGTAATAAAATTAAAAGCAAAAAAGGCTAAGGGAACAATCTAAATGTTAGGAGAAAATGCATGTTGAATCCCATTAGGCTGTCCCTTCATATTTTACACCCATCCATGAAGATCTCAAATCTTTGGATTCTTATTCACCTCTAGGGAGTCAATCCACTTGTTAATGTGTCAATGTGACTACTACATGTTTCCAAAAAATTGAGTCTACTGAGGTTGCATTTGCCTTAATAGATTCAATGTCTCATTTTGGAAATGCTTATAACTATCCTACCTTAACAGATTGAATATCTCACTCTTGAAGCAGAACCATCCTAGATGACCTACCTCCCATTTAAGAACTTCAGCTACATCTGATAAAGAGTCATTTCATTCAACAAAGTAGAGCTATCCATGTTGTCTACTTCTTTTTCCAAAGACAAAGGAACTCTAAAATAGGAAAAGACCTTAGTGAGAAACATCCCACAGGGCAAGAAACTTTGGTTGTTCTTTCTGAAGAATGTGCCCATGTATAACAAAATCAGACACAGGATGTTGAATTCTAGTCCAGTCTTCATAGCCCACATAAAGAATAGCTAATCTTCAACAATGTTGATGGTACTGGTGTGTCAAGGAAAAATAGTCTTAACAATAGTGTAATGAAGGAGATGATCCTCCACTGAGAATCTAGTAATCATCAACTTCCTTGTAGCAAAAATAGGTTGGTGTTTGGAAAAAAGCAGCTTAATCACCTATTCCCTTGAATAATTGACCACATCTTTGCTAGTGATAAAGCTTTTCCATATCAAGAGCTTACACAAGGTCTTTACATCTAGGTTAATTATTTTCCTTATCATAGACCCAAAAACCTTTCCATTGGCAACAACTAGGTTAGTATAGAACATCCTATCCAACCTAGGGTAATGCTTAGCACTAAACATCACAAAATTCAATAACTTGTATTTATCCTATAAACTAAATGATTCTAAATGACTTTCCTTTGTATCCTAACATCTATAAGGTGAAACTAATTTTTCTTTGTATTTAGCATACCTCTCATAGGATTCTACATTTGGGAAATTTTTTTGCTTTTTAATGGCCATGTCCATTCTATATGCTCGTTTGTCACCTACAACCTTTCTTTTCATGGAACTAGTGGTAAAATCATTAGTCATGGTGGACTTGGTGAAATGAAGGGAGAGAAAGTGATTTGGAAAAATTAGGGGGTTTTTGAGATTTGGAAGAAATTTGAAGATTTGATTTGTTCAAATTGAAAGAAATAGGTTAGGAAGTGATTTGGTGAAGAAAATTTTGAGTTTAATAAACAAAATTGCATGGAAATTAAGAGAGAAGGTGATAGGTTTGAGAAAGGGTGGCTAGGGTTTAAGAAACTTTAAAAAATTGAACTAGAAAATATGTGTAGGGTATTTATAATCTTGCTCACATTAGAATTGTGAGGCGAAAAATGGCTAAGTGATTCAAATCATGAATGAATGAATGAATGATCTCATAACCAATTCAAATCATGAAGCTAGAGTTGGCTAAATGATTTAGTTCATGATCAAAATTGTAAAGCCAGTAGAGTAACCTAAAAGAATACAAAAACTATTGATTCAAATAGCAAAATGAATAGGGAATCATTGGTATGAATTGTAACCCACTAGAAATCACCAAAACTTCAATTTTTTAGCACTCTTCAAAAACAAACCATTAACAACAATCTTTAAACCCTAGAAATGATTAAATAACATGAAGAATCAATAGAGATTAATAAGTGTTAGCCTTAGAGGTTGTAAGACTAGAATACTCTAAGCTATATAACTCTAAGCTACACATTGGTTTTAATGTTGAAAAAGCAATTATTATTTAACAATATGTTTTAGTGTTTTTGAATCCATTTTTCAGGATCAAAGAAAGTTCAAAGGTATTTGATTCAAGGTGAGAGATTCAAGATTAATGTTTAAGATTTTAATTTTAATAGGATTTTATGTAAATAAACTTAAACAGTATTTGATCCAGTTATTTTTTGAATGATGAAGTGAGAAAAATCTTTTTA
>JANHAO010007459.1:0-20161 GCA_026873985.1 Saraca asoca
AAGATAACTATAAACAAGGACTTATTTACAAAGAATCACTCTTATACTTCAATAATTTAAGTCTAGGAACATTAAGATAACTCTACTTTCATAGAGTTATCACATCGCTGCCCTCGCTCACTGCTCTGCCAACCTAGCTCGTTGTTCTGTAATCTCGACCTGTTACACTACCCACTCAGCACGTTTGTGAGCTAGGTCTAGGTCGATCCTCACTCTGGTTAGATCGTTAATTAACTTGCTAAGGTTTAGTGTAGTGACCTCACAATTCGTCACTTCCTGAGATGGGATAGCCTTAGTGCCCTTGACCTTTTCCCTCAACTCCAATACTTTAGTAGAGACAACAGCCAACTCGCCCACAAGTTTTGCCTTCTCCTCGTCCTGGGCTTAGAGTGTCTCATCCAGCTTTATCATTGTTAACAAGTTTTGAAGAGCCATATAGCCAAATTAGAATATGAAGAAAGTAGAAGAACCGAAATACAAGGATTCCACTTACCACTAGGCCATGACGAGATACATAGCCCACCAACCCCTCAGCGGTGAAGTCCTCTGACTCTAATACTTGGATCCTATTACATGGCCTCGGGATCATGTCGACATTGTGCATGAAGATGTTCCCCTTGTCCATTTTTCATTTTTTAGTAGGGGGCCCAGAAGGGATGGCGATATCGACTATAGCAGTCACCTTAGGCTGTAAAGTAGGAACCGACTCTTGCAAAGGAGCTATTGCCAAAGTCCAGGGTTAACTCTCAGTAATAGGAGCCATGTCAACATCTGGGGCTAAGGTGGTCTCGTCCTCGTCAAGGTCGGGTGGTGGCATCCTAAGGAAGAGTTTCAATATGCTTTCGTAATCCCTAAAATTTGCTGGATAGACCTCCTTCACCTGACAGATTCATATCTCCCTTGTGAGCTCAGTATTTAAAGCTGGAGTGAGCTTCTGTGAATGAAGAGACTTTCGTTGAATCGTAAGTGATTTTTGAGGACGTTTGTGACCACAATCTTGTTCAACACCTCGAGCTCCTCAGCCTCGATAGATGGATGCTTACCAATCTCGTCTGTAAAATAAGACAAAAGTTAGAATCAGAGAAGCAAATGTGTAAGTGTGAACAAGTCATTAAAGTTGCATGTCCTCAATTTGCTCAATGGGAATAAGGATAAAACTGAAATTTTTAAGGTCGTGCAAGGATAGACATGAGATATAAAATCAATGAGTTTTATAATTTCCTACATTGGATTTCCCTTTAGTGTCTCTCTGTAGCAATATTTTCTTGTACTCAATGGGCTGAGCTGAGAGATAATAAATCCCGTCCAAAGAGCTTGCGCTCCTAATGCTATACAAGTAGCAAAGGACCTCAACCAACGACAGTGGGAGATTATTCCTTAAATATACTAACACTAAGGAGATGAGCTAGGTGTAAGAGTTAGGAGTAAGCTGAAATAGGCTGAGTTTAACTTTATTCAAGAAATTAACAATAAATGGATGCACTGGAAACTTTAGCCTAGCAATGAAGTATGGAAAGCTGATGGCAATGAATCCCCGAGGTGGATAAGGATCATAATCATCTGGGGAGGGCACCATGATGCAGCATCCCTGGTGGAGCTAATATGTTCAGATTGTGTTTAGGGGCTAGTGATAGCAAACAGATGAAACATGTAGACTAAATACTTGATGATCAGAAGGCTGCTGACTCGCAGCGGCCTCTTGACCCTCAACAGGGTCTATACGAGCAGCAAAGTCCCCAGTGACCTCACCACTCCTTGAGATCGCTTCATTAAGATATCGTGCTCGTTGTGCTAGAGAGCCGAGCTTGTCATCATTCCCTATTTGGTGACACTAATGTCCATGACCTGCACCCATCTACACAAAGTAAAAAGAATGGTCAGGTTGCTACAAGCAGACCATACCTAAGAATTGAGGCTAATAATTTCCTATGCGGCAGGCCATGTGTGCCTCAAATCACCACATCTAAGACCCAGAATCCAGAAGGCAAAAGGAACTCAACGGTTGAACCACAAATCCAGAAAACAAACATAAGACTCAAAACAGTAATCGAAAACCCTAGAATTTACTGATAGGACAACCAAATAAATTAGATTAGGCAAAAAGAAAATGCACAGGCAAACAACTTCAGCCAGCATTTGGATTTTTTAGCCACAAACAGACAAGTTTCACAAACCATGAAGCAAAGAAGTTCAGAAACCACAAGCTAAAAAGGGAAAGACTCACTATTATTAACAGAAGCAAAAAATTTGAAGGTGCATGTAGAAGTGTTTCCTGGTAAGCAGAACCCAAACAGCAACCGGGGAGCCAGAGTAACACCGACGACAACAGACAGTAGTGAATGGTCACGGGATTTGGGAACGAGAACAGGCAAGAAGTGCTTGGGAGTTTCAAGTTTCAAATGACAAGTGAGGCAAAGAAAAGGGTCTTTTCGATTTATATGACGCGCAATGCCACTGTTATATCTGGGAACCCATTAGCTACACATGATCTGATGGCCCAGCGAATGCCAGGAGCAAGCTGGCAAAAGCATGGCACGCATGACTACTAGAGACAGGAGTAATTATGACAGGCTAGTGGCAGAAATCGAAGAGTCACAAACAAAGTGAGCAAGAACATGCCAAACAACCTACAGGATTGCAGATCTCAAGTGATGGGCCAAAACTCCCAACTCACCCTGCGTCCAAGAAGTACTAGCCACGAACCAAACTCTTGTAGGGGCCACGTCCAAGAAATGCCTTCGGCACCAAACTCTTGCATGGACAACACCAAAACCCTGTGTCCAAGAAGTGCTAGCCACTTACCAAACTCTTGTGTGGGCCGCATCCAAGAAGTGCCTTTGGCACCAAACTCTCACGGGGACAATACCAAAACCCCGCATCCAAGAAGTGCTAACCACGCACCAAACTATTGCACGGGTCGCATCCAAGAAGTGCCTTCGGCACTAAACTCTTACGCGACCTATGTCCAATAAGTGCCTTTGGTACCAAACTCTTGCGCGGACAAAGGCGCATCCGTGCGACCTACTTGGGCATTCAATCCCACACCAACAAAAGCACTCAAGCACTCTGGTGCTTGGACTCATGGCCAACAACAGCACTTCGATGCTCGAATTCATTGCTAACTAAGATGAGCTAATGTGACCGATTAATCATCCAACGTGGCACATATCCTTTAAGTCATGATTTATTGACTAAAGTTTGTTCATATAAATTTAATTAATATCATCCGAGGTCAATTGACTTAATGAGCACTCATTTTATCTAATGATTACTAAGTTATGGTTTGCAGGGACTTATTTATGTTGCCGACTATGACCTACTAAGTCGCTAATGTTGCATGCTTGGAAAAAACAAGAAATAAAATGCAAAGCTTCATTACAAAACCTCTTTCAATGAGGTAAATTTACATAAAGGATCAAAGGTACAAATCAAAGTAAGCCTACAGTAGACTGAGGAAGAGCTGAATCCCAACGAACTATGGGATCCATGAGCAGGCCGAACTGCTCCAACCCTTCCTCAACTTCCACTTGAGCCAGCAGATTGTCCAACTTAAACATCCCCAAGGTGCTTGAAGTGGGAGAAACAACATTTGGGGCAAGCAGAGTGGCTGCACAAGTTTTCCCTAGCCTCTTGAGTAAAGAAAGCATCCTTTAGCTTCATCAAGCTACCTGAGGACCTAGAGACATCCGGTGCCACTGTGTAAGAAGAAGAAAGAGCACGACCAGAAAGGCTGAACTGCAATAAGCCGCAAGACCAGCAAGCAAGCTAGACAGTTCCAACTCCTTTGTCTTGTCCTCCTCCCAAGCTGAAAGGTCCATCTTCAGCCTCATTACCCCTAGGCGCTTGAAGAAACCAAAAGGTTAAGCTTGCTATAGAATAAAAGAGCAAAAAGGGAGGAGCTAAACTTGTTAGCACCATGAGAAGGTCATGAAAAAATTCCTAAAGTCCTTAAAGAGGAATACCTCGTGGAAGCCTCATGCAGTAGGTCATTCACACCTCGTAGTCTTATACAGCAGACCATACACACCTTAGAGCACGTTGCCAAAGGCTAGAACTTTATAAATATGGGGGGCTTAATCAGTATACCCATTTGGTTATTCTTTGAATCAAGGAGGGAGGCTCCTCATGCCTTATATAGACTAGTTTGACCTCACAAAAGAATCTAGAGGATATCTGACTATTCTTGATCGAACGGTCTAGAGAGAAACAAGACTACCACGCCAATGGTTATAAAACATATACAGTAGAAAGTATGGCTTAGTGCAGGTGAAGCGAAGATTGAAGTCTGAAATGACAACACGACAGACTGAGCGCAAAGACTTGGCAATACTGCAAACTGCAAGTGAAGACTTTGTCTGCATGCTACAACTCCCAGTCCATAAAGCGAACTACGAGTTAGAGGACTTATGTTGTGGATATTTTTCAAACAATGCAAATTGGGCTGACAAAGGCCCAACAAGAGATAAATCCACTCAGAAAAGGCCTAGACTGTCTGAGAAATTGAGGTCACTCAATGAAAACACCAGCTCACCAGCCACGAGCTTAGGACATGGGATGAAGTCAAGCCTCACCTCGCTAGAGATGAGTTCCAGTTCGCTGGCCGAAGCAAGTCGCTCAACACAGCTTCAGGTCACTAAGATAGCGAGCGGAGCGTAAGTATAGATGCCTAGTCAGTAGCTAGAGGCACACATTCCCAACCAACAAGTCAGCCCCGAAATCAACACATCAGCCCCTAACAATCCGACAATGATTTACCTGACATTTATTACTTGACACTAAGTATTAATTGCCCGAAACAACAGAAATGATACCCTTGTTATTTATCAAATTATACTTATAGCTCTCCCTACTTCTATAAATAGAAGGGGGATCATTGTAATAAGTAAGTAAGAAATTACATGCAGACACTCTGCTAAAACAATGAGAGAGCACTTATATAGTGAGAGAGCATTTATATTGTAACTCTGTTCAATTAAACAAAGAAGCCACTATATTACAGAACATACAAACCATCGCGGATGTAGGGGCTATACTGACTTTAGTCGAACCACAATAAAAAGTTTTTGTGTCCATTGTTCTTCCTCCTTCCCACTCTTTTTCCTGTTAAAACTTGTGTTATTAGCTTGCAGTTTGGGGTGTTGGAGAACTGTTTGAGTTAATTAAGATTTGATTCACTAAACCAAATTTTACTGCCAATAAAATTCATATGAATTTTAAGTTCACACAAGAATTTTTCTTATTTTGAAAATTTTGCATTATCATTTATCTGTTTGATAATTGATATAATAATTAAAATCTTTAATAATTAATTATAAGTCAAGTAATTAATTATAATTTTTTTAGATATATTTAATTATAATTTTAAAATTTTTCAATAATCAATTACAAGTAATAATACTGAATAAACTAACAACTATTAATAATAGCTTGTATTTTTATCTGATTATTAACAAAAAATATTAAGATTTGTATCCACATTAACTTTATTTTTATTTTCTTTTGTATTCACTCATGATGATCCTTCTTATTTCATTGTCTTTTTTATTAATTTAATATTAAAATATTTTATTTTTATATATTGTTCAATACTAGTAAATTATATAGAATTACTTATTAAAAATATGTTATTAAATATAAAATAAAATTTATATAATCTATTATTTTATTGTTAGACACTTAAGTTTCATATGCAAACAAATGTTTGTCACATAAATTCAATTGTAATGAAAATTTGAAAATAAATAATGTTAAGATATTAATTACATAATAAATTATGTAGAAGTAATTACAAGTCAATAAAAATAATTTATAAAGATAAAATTATAAATTAAATTATTCGAATAAAATATGCAATTAATCCAAAAAATTATTGATAATATTTTAAATTATTGAAGTTTACAAAGTCATATCAAATTGAGTGTGTGCAAGACTTAAGCAGTCTGCATCGATCGTAGAGACACAAATTAGACATATCGTAGTGTGATATCATAAAGCTGAGGCAGTAGGTAGCTCAGAAGCACGTGCAATCCGTGTGAGATATGGCAGGCAGCTGAAATTTCAATTTTGGCTGGCTAGAGGCAAGGCTCTAGCGAGACGAGCCAAACAAATAAAGCGAAGCCTTGCCAGATGTCAATGACGACGTACACGTGTCAGGGACCAAGCTGTCGGATCTTATCCGAGCAAACGTATATGTATAGATTGTACCTTAACCGATATCAGGAAACCAGGAAAGTTTCTGTAAATAATAACAATAATGGTATTATGATTTCATAAATTTGAATTTGGATTTGAAGTCCGCTTCGCGCAGCTGGAGCGCACTCTAAAATCAGATCCCGCTTTCAGATTTTTTTAGGGGATTCAAAGTGTGGTCCCCACTTCGTCCCCGTACAATGACACATTCATTCCTCTATGGTTGTCTCCGGTCTCTCCCCCTTTGTTTTTCTTCCTCGTCCCTACAATTATCAGCCTAAGTAACTGCCTAATTGACCTAAAAAATGGTTTTTTCAATCTTAAATTATTATAAAACTAGGAAAAACTAATTCATCATACAGAAATTCTTGCTTGAAAAATCAAACGTTTAGCACACAATAACAGGACAGATACTGCTTCCAGCTGAATTTCAGTGCTCTCAACTCCAAGTCCTAGCCACCCTTTGGACATTTGAGAACCAAATCCAACCGAAGCTATGCCAAAGAGTCCGTAGAAAGTAGCAAGCTTGCCTCGGTAGTTGTCATTACTAACCTATAATATGCATTTACAATGACTGCAACATAAACTCTTGAAGCATAGATGATGATACAGACATCCACAAAATGCTAAAAAGGGTGGGGACGTGGAAGGGGAAGGGCATCGGGGCTACTTCAGGAAACAAACTACACGTAAAGTTCACAACTTCCATTGAAGCAGTTTGCTTTGTCATGGCTAGTGACTGTCACCAGCTGACAAGGAGCGCTCCCTCCGCGTCCTGTGCGAGTCAGGGTAATCCTCGGTCCTCCTACTGTATGGAGAAGGAGACCTTCCTCGTCGGTCCCTTGAATAATAATCTCTGTCCTGCCTTCGCCTTGGTGAGTAACTACGAGATCGTCTATATCCATGTCCTGCATGTTTTTGTACCAAAATGCCAATCCATTAATTAGATAGACTTGTTGAGTTATTTAACTACAACTATTTCTTATAATTAGTTGTTCTACGCTAGAAAGACAAATAAGATCAAGGAGGAAAAAATACTCAAAAGTACAGTCCAGAGTGTGGAAGCTACTAATTCTAACATAAAATGATAAAACTGCTCAAGACTTGCAGATGTATTATTCTGGATCCGTGCCATAGAATGGAAATTCGTGTTGAAGAGGATGGATTCAAAAAATAGACAATAGCAATCCAAGTTCAAAATTCGGACAAGATGATTTTTCATTTTAGAATGTACCTCGTCTTTCCCTCAAACCCTGGTATCTGCCTGGAGTTGGAGTCCTGCCACGACTTCTCTTAGCCTGCAAATTCAAAAGGATGCAAATAATTGGAGGGTTAGGAAGTTAGTGACATAATAAACATCATATACATAAGTTCCACATGCTAAATCTAAAGGTTTTCATAACTCAAAATCGCTGCAATACCTGGAGGGAGGCAAGCTACAGATATAATTTCCAATTTCTAATAGTTTGCCACAAATGCATGCCATAAAGCAACTATAGTCACAGAGGAAGAATCGATATAGTTCAATTTTATTTTATACAGGTTATTCCCCAAGACCGATGAAGAGTAAGCATTTTATGTCATTCAGGTTATTCCAAGCATAAAAAAGACAGAGAATTACAACCATATGTGTTACTGTCGCTAACAAAGAAAAGCACTAAAGGGTGACACCCTCTGCCAAATACTTCAATTTGATTCGACGAGCTGAATGTCGATGCAGAACTCATGTCGCGAAGGAATAGATTCAAATGTTTAGAGCATAGTAGATTTTGGATTCGATGTAGCTACACTGAGCAGACCTGCTGCCAAAACTTATCAGGCAACATTTCTAAGGAGGCAGAAATTGGAAAGAAAAAAAAAAAAGGTGTGAAGGAAAGGAATACACAAATTACTCGGTTGGACTAACAAACATTATGGAGCCATTGGCACTAACTGTTACCTTTTCCACCGTCATTAATCGACCTTCAAAAACAGAGCCATTCAGATACTTGATACAGCGTTCAGCATCCTCAGTAGTTTCCATAGTGACAAAACCAAATCCACGAGATTCTTTGGTCCGAGGATCTGTAACCAGTTGGCAGTCAACTACCTGAAAGCAAGAGCTACATGTAACTACTGCAGATACACTCCCATCTAAAATAACAAATTTCTTCCTGACGGCAATGGTAGAACCCAGAAAGTCTAATAATTTGCATATGTGCATTAACTTAGTCTCGTTTGATATATCTTAGAGTTTAACATATCAGGAAGCCTATTGGATTTTTTTTTTTTTTTTTATTCAAATCGTGGTTGATAAAGACATGCAGTCTTTGCTACCGTCAAAGAGCATGAACAACAGGAGCCCCATACCTTTCCTTCTTTGCTGAAGTACTCCTCAAGATCTCTGTTAGTGATCCTTGTGGACAAACCTGTCACATACAGATTATTTCCAGGATTGGCTGCATCAACAGAATCTTGACTCCTGGAAAATGGGAACAACAAACTTAACCAATAACCATCAGGAAGAGAAGAGATGCCTGGCATTGGCAACATGTCATAACAAATTTTAAGCAAATTCATGTCTATAAAATATGGTAACTTATGCAGCACATTAGAAGTGAATTAAATAACAAGTTGTGATCAAAGCTATACCTGGAGCGACTCCTTCTATACCTAGATAATGATCTTGATCTAGATCTTGACCTTAATCGATGGCCCCTCACAGGAGAAATGGAGTCACGTGGTGAAGCAGACCTACAAGAGGAGACTAAGAAGGCAACCAAGTGATAATAGATGCAATCTTATAGTAATATCATAATATAAACAAAATCGAGATTGATGGCTCCACTTCCTGATCGAATTCTATTGAATTCAATTCTATCAAAATTAGATACAGTATGGTTACTAAATGGTCACTGAAAGAGTTTGAACCTTTGGGGGCAATGAAGCAAAAGGCATTATATATTTGAGCATTAGAAAGGAAAAAAACTTGGATAAATTGAGAGGAAACTAACCTTCCTCTGCTTGTGTGTGGCATCTACACACAGAAAATAAGATGATGTTAGACATGGTTCAACATCATCCAAAATAGAGCAAAATTGTGCAAAAGTCAGTAACTAACTTGGAAGCAAACGAGATTCTGTATGCTATTATCGTAAAGATGACAACTTAAAAAGCAAAGGACCATATAAAATTTTGCAATCATCCTATGTGTTTCAAATGGGTCATGCGGAAGGAAACACATAGATAAGAACACAACTAGTGCAAATTTTCTAATATTGAAGCCTCGAATTTTATGGGTAGTTTCCGATATATTTTCCGTCCAAGTAGGTAGCTTTAAACAATTTAGATATTCAAAGATACAATACCTCAATTAATACATTTAAAGGCACAGAGTAAAACGATTAATTAAACAGATCTTTGTAAGACAGCGGATGGAAGCCAAACAAGTTTTGCAGAGAAAATACCTTGCAAACAACTTAGCGAGTGAGCTCGGATAAACCTAACTCACTACCATCTGTTCCAACAAAGCAGGAAGAAGTGGAAGAAAGACATTGCGTCATATGGGCTCTGCCCCCCAGGTCCAATATTCATCAGCCTAATGTATCGGCCCGCATTTGAAAGAGGCTTAGAAGCTGAGCCCAGCCCAATTCATCCGTAGTCGGTACCGTTACACCGTGCACTCCCTATCATCTCGTCTGGCTCCTATTTCTAATTGGAGTCTCCAAGAGTCTCTCTGAAACTTGATTTTCCCGTCCCTGGAGCTGGTGATCATCTGCACAGACGGAATAGTAACAAATTTCGTAACTTTAACATCCTCGGAGTCATGGGACATGGACATGGTATCACTTGGGGTCCTGAAAGTTCACTGAATATGTTTATGTGGAAATGGCTGACATAAACATAACGGTAAACGTTGTTTCGTATATGCAGGTGACAAAGGCCGACCCTTCAAGAAGCTCAAGACCTCTGCTAAATTTGTTAGACGCTTCTCTTTGTTGATTTTTAGATCAGATTCTTCTTTATTGTTAAGCTAACGGGGGTTTGGCTCTCTATAGGATGATTATCGAAAGGGATTTGAGGACGATGATCCATTTACTGGCCAGGATGGAGATGATTATGATGGTAATTTCATGATCGTGATCACTTGTTTTTTTCTGTTCAATTTTTTATTTTTTGTTTTCATAAGATGAGCTTTGATGGATTTAAAGGTGAAGAGGCCAAAACAAAAGATTTTAGCAAATTGGAGCTGAAACAGGACCATGACAATCGGCCTTTATGGGCTTGTGGCAATGGTCGGATATTCCTTGAGACCTTCTCTCCTTTGTACAAACAAGCTTACGACTTTCTTATTGCCATAGCCGAACCCGTTTGCAGGTACTTTTCTTATTTTTTTTATTTTCTAGAATACATGTGATGTCAAATTATAGCATTACTGATATGTTTAATGTGTAATGGATAGGCCGGAGTCAATGCACGAATACAATCTTACTCCACACTCGCTGTATGCTGCGGTTTCTGTTGGTTTGGAAACGGAAACGATAGTGGCTGTTTTGAACAAGTTATCAAAGACCAAGCTTCCCAAAGAGATGATTAATTTCATACACGATTCTACTGCCAACTATGGCAAAGTGAAGCTCGTGCTCAAGAAAAATAAGTACTTTGTTGAATCTCCATTTCCTGAGGTACAATGCTTTGACACTTACGACAAAACCTTTGGTTATTAAAGTCTAATGTGTTCTATCACCTCGTTTTGGGCAGGTATTGAAGACTTTGCTCAAGGATGAAGTTATATCTCGAGCAAGGATTACTTCTGAGGTTTGTGATCCATACTTAGTTTATCGACAGCTAAACCTTTTATTGTTTTGATTGCAAATTGACATTTACCAATACCCTCATTTGTGTTTGTTTAGGGTGCAAATGCAGATGGATTCACAGTCAGCAAAGCAGCAGGTGAAATTGAAGGCCGTCATGATGAGTTGATGAATGAAGCAGAAGTGGCAGCAGCTGCAGAAGAGAAAGAAGCTCATTCATTTGAAATTGATCCTTCCCAGGTATTGTATGTGTAATGTTTAGGAAAACAACGCATATTTTGGTGGCAATATCTTAGATTTTTTTTTTTCTTTTTGGCGTTGCCAAACCATGGACAACATAAGCCATCATTTGGCATTAACTGTGATGCTGGATTAGTTCATGTTCCAGAATGTTATACTTGAAACAAAATCCCCTCATTGGAATATCTTGAAGGTAATTCTTCCTTATTTACCTACAGGTTGAAAATGTAAAGCAACGTTGTTTGCCAAATGCTTTAAACTATCCCATGTTGGAGGAATATGACTTCAGAAATGATACAGTATGTATTTTTTTTTTTCCATACTTGTGCTGCTAAACTTTATAGATTAATAATCACTATGTTTAGTGATGGAACTAAACTTCTCTTAATGCTGCAGGTCAATGCTGACCTTGACATGGAACTAAAGCCTCAAGCACAACCACGGCCATACCAAGAGAAGAGCCTTAGTAAAATGTTTGGAAATGGTGAGGATGCCACTTATTTTCAAGAACATTTGTCCCTATCAGTTCAGTCTTTGGGCATACTTCAGCTGCTCCTTCAAATTTAAATTTAGTTTTGAATTTTTGGAATTGACATCCAAAATTCATTGTTTTAATTTTTGACTCTGTTGTCTGTTGTCCAAGAGTGTAAAATAATATTTTTTAAAAAGAAAAATTAATGTATTTGGAGTATGCAAGCCTGGGATCATGTTCTTTTACAACATTTTGTACTTGGGAATTCCTTTTTTTTTTTTTTCATTGAAATTGGTACTTCAATAAATTACCCCAACATATTTGCAGTGAACTTCAATATGTCTTGTTTGTAAGCCACACAATTTTCTTGATGCTGTCAGCAAAGATAATTTTGCTTTTTGTGAGCATTCAATAAATATGACTCACTTCTGAGAACAACTCTACTTCATGCATAATGACAGGCAGAGCAAGATCTGGTATCATAGTGCTACCTTGTGGTGCTGGAAAGTCTCTAGTGGGTGTTTCTGCAGCATGCCGGATAAAAAAGAGCTGCCTTTGTTTGGCGACAAATGCTGTCTCTGTAGACCAGTGGGCTTTTCAGTTTAAGCTGTGGTCAACTATCCGAGATGAAAACATATGTCGTTTCACATCTGATAGCAAAGAGAGATTTCGTGGTAATGCTGGAGTAGTTGTGACAACATATAATATGGTAGCTTTTGGTGGTAAACGGTCTGAAGAATCTGAAAAGATCATTGAAGAAATAAAAAACAGGGAATGGGGATTGCTACTTATGGATGAGGTAATTATGCTGTTTCATAGTTATAACCACCTTGTAATCTCAAGGTTGTACCTTGTGCTTAAATATATGGTGGCATAATAAACAGGTGCATGTGGTTCCTGCACATATGTTTCGAAAGGTTATTAGCATCACTAAATCTCACTGCAAACTTGGGCTCACAGGTATACCCTATAGTGTAATATTGGTTTTATTCACCCTCCTTTGGGCCTCTAGCCTTTTCTACTTGGTTGAGACCCTGATTGTTAATTGTCAATATTGTAGCTACACTTGTTAGAGAGGATGAGAGGATTACAGATCTGAACTTTCTCATTGGTCCCAAGCTGTACGAAGCAAATTGGTTAGATCTAGTGAAAGGTGGATTTATTGCAAATGTTCAGTGTGCTGAAGTATGGTGTCCAATGACAAAAGAGTTTTTTGCTGAGTACTTGAAGAAAGAGAACTCTAAAAAAAAGCAGGTGGGCCAACACTGTAAATCTTAGTAGTAGAAATTTGATTTTTCACTCATTGAAATTCTGAGGTGTTGATTTTTCTCGAAGTTTATTTGAATGAACTTCTCATCTTAATTGGTGATACTTTATATTTGCCAGGCACTCTATGTGATGAATCCAAATAAATTCAGAGCATGCGAGTTTCTCATACGTTACCATGAGAGGGAACGTGGTGATAAAATTATAGTCTTTGCTGATAATCTTTTTGCTCTCACTGAGTATGCAATGAAACTTCGCAAACCTATGATATATGGTGCTACAAGGTGCTGTAACATACATATTTCTGTTGGAGGTATGTTTTGGGTTTTGGTGTTGTGCATCTTATGTTCTTATATATGTATCCATGCGCAGCCATGTTGAGAGGACAAAAATCTTACAAGCATTCAAAACTAGCCGGGATGTAAACACTATTTTTCTTTCCAAGGTACCTGTTCTTGTTTTCTCTAATTTTATTTTGAGGCCTGGTCACTATATTTTTCTTGGATCTATCAAAATACATATTTGTGTAACATCTTCATGGTTATAAATATAAAATTTTGGTGTAACATCTTCGTGGATACATCAACATACATATTGGTGTGTATTTTTTGCATCTATTTGCCTTAAATCTGCAAGTCGATGTCATTTGATATTATGGGCCATTCCCTGTTAATATACCTTGTAAAGGATTTGACAATTGATAACCTAATCCAAGTATTCCATCTATTGTCCTCAGGTGGGTGATAACTCCATCGACATTCCAGAGGCAAATGTGATAATTCAGATATCTTCACATGCTGGTTCTAGGCGTCAAGAAGCCCAACGCCTGGGTCGAATTCTTAGGGCAAAGGTCATATATTGAACTTTCCTTATTTGTATTATCATTTATTTTCAGTAGTGGATTTTAAGTAAATATGTAACTTATTCTCTGGTTAGAGGATCATCGTGTATGACACCAACCCTCCTGGTTGAACCCAGTTTCTGAAATAATTGTTGAAAGGGGGAATTTGTTGCAATTAATTGTTGTCCTGAGCTGTGCATTGTGCGAACCGGTTGGCTGACATTACATGAATCAAACAAATTGCAGGGAAAACTTCAGGATAGAATGGCAGGTGGTAAAGAGGAGTATAATGCATTCTTTTATTCCCTTGTGTCAACTGATACTCAGGTTTGATTCTAATCTCCATTGATTCATATATTGCAGTCAATTGATCATGTGTCATCACTTCAAAATATAATGTGAACTCTTGTGAAGAAGAAATCTATGATGCTTGTCATAAATTTTGAACTGCCTTGATTGCAGGAGATGTACTACTCAACCAAGAGGCAGCAGTTTTTAATTGATCAGGGTTATAGCTTTAAGGTATATTTTTTGCAATTGATCTATTTGCATGATGCACTTCTAGTTAGATCATTTTTCTTCACAGTTGTGTGAATCTTTTTATATGCCTCGGCGATGTTTGTCCAAGTTGTCAATGTGGTAACTGGAATAGGATAGGTGTCACATGTTTGCAAAAAATAATAATAAAATTATTATTTAGAAAGGGCTAAAGGAATAGGATAGTTGTGACATGTTTGAAAAAAATAATAATAATTTTTATTTAGAAATGGCTAAAGGAATTTGGCTTGAGGTGAATTTAGTTTTGGCAATACAGGTCTTTTTTGTTAGCAAATAACTTTGACTGGTTACTTTTTTGCTATGATATCAGCTTCTTGAAACTATTTCCATGTCCTCGAAAATAATGCTAGAATGCACATTGTGAACTGATGATGTGCTTCTGGATGAAGCTAAGCTTGTGTCTAGTGTATGTGATTTTACCACAATCAAGTTGCTTTATTTGTTGGAAGTGCGCTTTGGTAACTACTCTATCTAATACATTAAGTGCACAAATTTGGTAAATGAGCAAGAAATGTGGTGTCAATACTATAATTCGTATGTGCTTACTTTTGACTATGCTTGACAGGTAATTACCAGCTTACCTCCAGCTGAAGAAGGGCCTTCTTTGAGCTACTATCATCTTGAGGATCAATTGGCCCTTCTTGGAAAGGTAGCCATCCTACACTCTTGTTCTCCTTTGAATTAAGTTATTGATTAGAAAACCATTACTAACATGTATCCATCAGGTATTGAGTGCTGGTGACGATGCAGTTGGTTTAGAGCAATTAGAAGAGGATGCAGATGAAATAGCTCTTCGCAGTGCCCGTCGTTTTACAGGGTCCATGAGTGCAATGTCTGGCGCGAAGGGGATGCTTTACATGGAGTATAGGTGTGTTATACTCTTCTACCTGTCAGAGTTATCATCTGCCAGATAGTCAGATCTTCCTAATGAACCTATGACTATGCACATCTTGAGATTTGTCATCATGATTATTCATTTCTTACTCTTGCAGTACTGGGAAGAAAAAAGGTCAAGAACAGATTAAAGCCAAGCCCAAAGACCCATCTAAGCGACATGCCCTATTCAAGAGACGATATGGCACACATTGAAATAGGCACTTCATTTTGGACAACGGTGTAGTCAATTGCTGTTTATGGACTTGAGGTCTATGAAACATGTCAGTGAAAAACATGCAGGTCCTCCATAGCTTTCTGTGCCAAGCACCCTATCCAATGGTATTTTAAGGAGAGCCAATGAGGAGCGGCATGAAGCACTTGTGTGATATATTTTCAAAAGGGCAATGGCGAATCTACCAATCTTATCATGCCCTCCTTTGTTTGGACAAATGAGTTAGAACTTGCGGAGACTACATTTTCTTGATAAAAGCATAGTAAATACTCTTTCTATGTTGTGATGTAGACAAATATTACATAGTTGAACAGAAAGCAATAGCTTTTCATAAGATTCCAATTGATTTGATTTTTCACTGGAGATATAATCAACCAATGGCTATCTTGATGACTCTCTGCAGAAGAAAATTTTCAGCGTTGTTTAAAAAATATTGCAATTTGTTGGCACCTAATGAGCCGAGATAAAACGAAATTTGACTGGAATAAGGCCTTGTAACTGCAGAAATCCTTAAACGAATAACATTTCAGGTGAAGCACAGGCAGTTTCAGACATTTTCATGCTGTAGCTTGGTTTGGTTGATTCTTCAAATTTTCCTCTCACCATTTGATAGTGGAGTTGAATTAAATAAACGTGATCACCATGGTAAATTAATTTGGTGAGAGAGCCCACAATCACACCTTTTTTGAGAGGAATCTCTTGCGCTTGCCTAGGCCTACAGGAATCTACCATTTGACTGCTTTTTCAACATTCTCTTTGCATTTTTATGAAAATGGCACTTCATTATTAACCCCACAATCACTCATTACACCTTTAGTGTTCCCCGCTGCATTCACTCAACAGTTCAGTCATACCTCATTTCACACACTTAATTTATATACATATTATCTTTCATACTTTTTTTATTATTATTTTTACACATAATACAAGCATGAAATAAATTAAATCCATCTATGTTTAAAACAAAAGGGAAGTGAGAGCGGAAATCTAAAGACTCTTACAAAACAATTGAGTTTACAGTAAAAAGTTAGATGTACAATACATAATATAAACAATATCATTACACAGTCTATTTTTACTATCTGATTGGAATTCACAGAAAAATTTAATATTTAAATTTGTTTGTATGATGATTATATGTGAATGCAATATGTCTTTAAGAACCCTGGCGTGGCTAACCGTCATTCATTAATGACAGTTAGCTGTGGCATCCAGAGTCGTCAGAAAAGCGGTCTTTTAGACCAAACCAGAGGAATTCGAAAGACAAATGAGTTCTTTGGTCGACAACAAACATTGGAATCAGTTTGTCAACTTTGTAAGATTGTCATACATAACACTAGTCTTGATTAATTGAACAGACTAAACAGGCATTCAATGGCATCAAGTAACTCTTAATTACAAGATTCTCCACCAAGGCCAAGGTAAAAGGGTTCCCTCTTTCTTTTAATTTTTTCCAGTCTTACCCCTTCCAGACGAGAGACAGAAAGTTCATTTTCAATATCATTACCTCCTTTCTTGTCTGCCCATGACAAATATTTTAAGGCTCACACCACGCCCTTTCGTGTGTGAAAAACATTATGGTTCGTCAAATCACCTGGAAAATATTCTTACGGAAAATGGAATGGAATAATACAAACTTCGATGTACAATCGGAAGTCTTTTCCTCGACTAAAGAAAAGGATAAAAAGCCAGTGGAAAACTTTTCCGAGCACTCATTTTCTGCTTTAAGATATCAATCAGGAAAAAAAATAAATTCTTTCTTTGGAATAAGGCTAAGGGCCAAGGCTAGCTGGCCAGGGCACGAGCACTAATCATCTTATAATCTATAGCACCGCAATGATAGGGTGTTGAAGTGGTTTTCAATTTGTATTCTTTGCCAATGTTGTGGTGGTCAAAAGTGCCTTTGGAATCATTTTTTCTGCTAATGATAAATTTTAATAAGCATTCTTTTATTTACTGCTCAGTCCATTAATTGTTTTGTCTCCCTCTTTCTTTGGTTCCCTTCTTATTTTAACAAGTAAAATATTTGGAAAGAAAAGAAAAATGCATGATACATTTTTATTTCAGAAATTTATCATACAGGCTCTCTAATAGATAATAAAATCACAAAACTATAAACTCATGACTTTTAAGAGGGAATAAATCTGAAATATTTTTAAAAAAGTCTATATCATAATTATATATGAGACTTATGATTTTTTGTGCTTGCATATAAACATAAACAAAGTTTATATTAAATCGTAGTCTTATTGGTATTCATTTTATATTTGTGTTATATATGAAAAATTATGAGACATAATATAAAGAATAAGATGTATGAATAATATTATCTGTGAATAAATGAATAAACTATTACAGATTTTGAAATAGATCCCAATGAGAATGATAAGGGATTGAAGGGATTCGATGATCTCTTCTTATGGCTCAAAATAGATGCTGATTGTTTCTCTTTTTAGGTTTCCTTTGTTATATTGATTGGATAATCAATGGCTATGAGCATGAAAATGAGGGTATTTTCTGGGGTTTCTATCACTTTGGAAAATCATGACCTCTTTTTCTTTAGAGTAGGTCATCATATTATCGAAAGATGCAAAGGGTTATAACTGGATATTTTTTAAAAAGAATGCAGGAAGCTTTACAATCAAAGCATCTCTTTGTAGAGGCAACAATATTGTGTAAGGAATCTATTAAAGAAGTCCTGTGTTTGTTGATATATCTTCAAAATGTTGTTAAATTGACATGGAATATAAAAGGGCATCTTGTAGATCATAGAGCTTTCCTTCTTTGATTGACATATATAATTATATGTCTTTGTGTGCATTGCTGCCAAAATGGTAGCTTAATGGTTCCTGGATGCTTTTATTGCATTTTGAAACCCAGCATAATAATGTAGGCATCTTTTTAGTTACCAGCCAGTTTTGGTCTTTATGCTCCCAAGAGCATTTTGAAAATTTTAAACCAAGGAGGACGAGTCCATTACATATTTTTCAGTATCTCTCAAGAGAAAAACAATTCAATTTTCATTTCTACATCTGTTATACAACCTTTCTGAGTCTAAATCTGCAATTGTTTTCACTGATCACTGGTTGATTAATTTTAAGATCAGTACACTTTGACTTAGCAACATTCATATAAGCAGCCACTTACATTAATTAGTCAAAAAACAAATTGAAAGAAATCATAAGCAGCCCACATCTCTCGCGAGGGTTATTCTTATTTTGAATCCCTGTAACTAGTAAAAAAATTTACATCAAAATTGTGTTTGACAGAAAAATTTAAGCAGACATTCGCTGATGGATTTTTTGTTTTCCACACTCGAGTTTGATGTGTGCTAAATCATCATTAGAAGCAATGATTTGACATCACTTAAGTGCACATGATCTAATTATTCACCGCCCTCTATCTTGGAATTTATATATTTGACTCACATTTCATTGGGTATTACAAGTCCCACTCACAAATTGCTTCATTTAGATGAATACTGTACTATTATATATATATTTGCCACTTCTGGACAATCAGAAAAACAATGAAAACTTTTCCTCCTTAGTTGTTCCTCTCTCACTCCAGGCAGAATAAGGGTTCTCTCAGTGTTAGTTCAACGAAACAGGAAACCAACCGGACCATGCATCTTGGATTGCTTTAGCGGTCAAATTTTGCGGTTGATTGAGTGCCAAATCTGATGCCTTCCCTCTTAATTAATTGCTTAAAGGAGAACTATCACTGTCCTAGTTTAGGTTTCAACTTCTAACTTCCAATCACATTCAATTTTATGGTTCTTCGTTACAGTCACTCGCAATTATTCCATTCTTCACCGCTCAATTATTATTAAAATATAAATTTATTTCTTAATTTTTACGTTAGTTTTGATATTATTCTTTTAAAATCTTTTTTGAATAATTTTATTTTCTAATTTTTAGAATACATAGACTCACTTACAACACTAATTTTATTTATTTTGGTAATGAAAATTTATTGTTAACATACACATTAACATTAAATATTTAAAAAAAGTCTTATTTTTCCTTTGACTTTCTAATCAATGCATAGTTAGGATTTTGAGAGGAATATGAAGATGGCATCTCAAGCATCATCCACTAACTCTAAAAATAGAATGATTTATTGCTATTATGAAGAAAAATCTTAACTTTCAATGTTCTAAATGAAAGGTTAACACGAAATGGATAGTGAGTTTGTGTGCTTTCTACAGTTAGGGGATTCAATTATTCAAAAATTTCTTATAGAAGAAAAATGAAATTAATGTGAAAGTTAAATGATTACATTTACACTTTGGTGTTTTTATTTTGATAATAAAATTTTCAGAAAACACTAAAAGTGTGATGAAAAGTTGATCCTTTTCTTGGTAGAATTAAACTCAAAGGAGAAAAAAACCAGCTAAAAGTAACTTCATAAAAAATTACGCACTTTTGATGGTTGTTAGTAAGATTCTTTGATTTATTGATCAAGGTTATTCTGGGCTCAGCCAAGTTGACAACTTACTATTATGGTAGCTGAACAGATCATGCTTACTTTAGTATATTCCATTTAATGACAGAGAAGAAACCGAAAGCTTGAGCTACTTAAACACTGTACTCTACACAGAGTTGAATAAGCAAAGGTTGCTTCCTCAATGGCAGTAGTATTCAACGGCAAATTCATTCAAAACCTAAAGCATATGCTGCTGAACTCAAATT
>JANHAO010007460.1:0-20131 GCA_026873985.1 Saraca asoca
AGAGATTCTCATTGATTATCACAAATTTACAAATAGTAGTACATGAAGTATTTGCTACATACATCCGAAAGGAGAAGAACCCATTTCAAGAAACCTCGACAAGTGAGGTGAGGGTTCTGCAGGGGGAAAAGCCAGTCTCTAAGACCACTCCTGGCAAGAGAGCTATAGCCCATAGTCCCTCCTGCTTACTCTTCCGTCGGCATTCCTGTCTTGGTTGGAACTAGAGCGTCCTAGGACCCAGCAGGCCAGGTAGTAGAGCTACCAATGACGGCTAGAGGGGGTACCTAAAAGACACCACGAGAGCCTTGTCAGGCCGGTTCTGTGCTGAGGCCATGTGTAACGGGCCATACGTGTCTCGCACCACTATGCAACAGGCCATTCGAGTCTCAACAAGCTTCATTGGAAGCCAAGACTCCAAGAAGCTTCAAAAGCTCTTCATTCTCCTCCATTAAATTTCTCTGAGGCAAAAAGAAGAACACCTCAGACTACTTATAAACTCGCTCAGCCCTTCCAAGAATCCAGATGAAATCTGGCCAAATCTTTCATCTCACGGCCCAAAACGTGGCCAAAAATGGCAAACAGGAGAAAGTATGGCCTAATGTAACAATGGAAAGACATTTGACATGACATTTCGATCAAAGAAGGACACTAGCTGAAGATACGAATCCAGCCTCGGGAATATACAACTCTCAGTCCGCAAAGCACACCGAGAGTTAGAGGGCTTATGTTGTATACTAAAATTAGCCTCGCGAGGACAAGTCCTTGAGGAAGCAAAGACCAGCCCTCACACTTCAACAAGAAGCTTTTGCAGAGCTTCAAACGAAACAACAGATAACAACAACGACAATTGCTAAACCCCCTCTCACTCGCTCATTGCAATACAAACGATGCTGTGGGGTACGGACCAAAGGGGGACACCCCAACGACAATGTGGCTCAATGATAAGAGCTCAAGGGTTGACCTAATGCAAAGGCTAATCACCCTACTCACACTCACTGCAGTAACCCTTGCAGCCTCCCCGAACCAAGAAACTCTTGTTTGAGACAGTAAAGTATCTTGTCTGACATGGTAACGACTATAAATCTACATTGTCGGCCTGAGAAGCCTACTTTCATAGCCTACAGATAGAATAAGGTCTTTTCATTGTCTTTTCTCATTCATTTGATGTAACACAACTGTAGCCAGTAATTAATGCATGAAACCACTCCTTCCTCTATAAATAGGATAGCCTTGTTAGGAGGAGGGGGCGGATCTTGTAAGCAGAACTCCTGCAAATCATTCGATATTTATAAAACCTCCGCCGTGGATGTAGGGTTTGGTTTCGCCCAAATTTGGCCGAACCATGTTAAAAACCACCATCTCTCTCTCGGTTCACCTCTCACAACACTTCAAGAGCAGCATTGATTCCCGAAACTCATATCCTGTTGACTGAAGTTCCAGCCTTCCATAGGAATCGAATTTCACCGTCAACAAATTATGAGATAATTGATAATTTAAACATAAGATAGTTGATGAAAGAGAATAAATAAATATAAATACAGAGTTTATTTATTTATTAGGAAATATTTTAGGAAATTCCTTATTCAATAAGTAGTAATTGACTAGGATTTCTAAAAATAAATATAAATAAATATTTATTTATTTATTTATATTATTAGATTATATTTTAGGAAATTCCTTATTTACTAAGTAGTAGTTAATTAAAATCCCTAGAAACTCCAGTAGTTTTTTATAAGAAACCAACTTAGTAGGCTAGTCATGAGATGACTATAAAAAAATATCTAGACCAATTGTAGAAAAAACTAATACATAATTGTAATTGTAAGAGTTGTAGCCATTAGTCACCAGATTCATTCTTGGTCATGTGCAGAGCTAATCGTGAAAAATCACCATCTCTTCTTCCCTTTTCTCTCTATAATTGTCGTACACCAACATTAGCATAAAGGTATGACAAAGTGGAGGCTATTGTATGGACTAGCCTCAGTGGTGTTATATCCCCCTAGGCTTGATAGGTCTACCTAGCACCACCATGATCCTATATAAGGAGACCTTTTCAACAAATTTTAGAATTCTCATTTGCAAGTGTGTAACTCCTTCAAGGATATGAACCTAAGGTAATATTTTTGGCCAAAAAGACTAATTTCTTATGTTAAGTTCCTTTTTTGGTTGGTTTTGATCTTTTGTTTGTCTATTAGGTTGTTGAAAGGAGTTTTCCCAATATCCAAAGGCCAAGATTAATACTAGAGATAAACTTAAATGTTGTAGGCCCTAGAAAGGTCTTCATGATAGGTGGGTAGCATTCTACCTTTTGGGCTCCCTTTGTGTATAAAATAATATTTTTGAAAACCACCTTAAATGTATTTTTTGTGTTAGGTATTGGGAATATTGTTAGAAGATGTAGCCTATTGGAAGTATGCCTTAATTAATGAAAGCAAGTGATGGAAACTCAAGGGATCACTCAAGGGGGCATCATGGGTACTTTGATGAGTAAAATATTTCCCCATTTATTTCCTCTCATACTCTACCTTTTAGGATGTTAATCAAGTTTAATTTAGTGAATTTGCCTTGTTTTCTTATTTGGTCATGTTTTTAAGCTTAATTGAATTAATTGCTTAATGTTGGGGCTTTGATGCTGTTTTAGGTTTTGTGCAATAACTTGAGCTCCAAAGGTTGGATCAAATTAATCTTTATTTGGTAGGAAAGCTAAGAGAAATCTCTATAGCTTTCATGTTGAGGCTAAAGCCCACTTCTACCATTTGAAGCCTTGAAATTTACCATGAAATTGCCTAGAGTTTTTCATCCATATTGAACTTGTCATAATAATTGGGTCATAACTGAAGCTTCGAGGGGTCAAACGAGGTCAAACTAAAGTCCAAAAGTCCTTAAGGTCTAGCCCAATGATTTCAAACTTTAAACTTAGTGAAACTATGTAGTTTTGAAGGTCATAGAGGCTGAAGTGAAACCTGTGTTTTTACTCTACATAGGAATGGCTTTGTGTTTGGATTTTTTGCAATAGCATAGGCTTTTTATATTGGTTGACTTGTTTAGTAATTTTGTTAAGCTTGTTGCCTTGTTAGCTTAGCCCATTGTGGTTTAGTGATGACTATTAGGTTGATTAGATGAATTTGAGAAATTGAAGAATGTTTCTTCTTGAGAGCTTTGCCTGCTAGGGCTCTTACAGAACTTCAAGACTTATCAAAGAGATTACTTTTTGTGGCATCTAATTTCATTACTTATCACTCTCTTTTTTCCTATCTAAAGTGCTGTGTAAATATCATTCTTTTTCCTTTCAAATTTGGTGTTGAATTTGTTGAATTGGAGATAGATCCAAGGCATCTCCATAGGAGATCACATTAGTTTGGTATCAGAGCTTCAGCTTTTCCAATTTAGGTGATATTTCTTCAATTCTACCTTGTTTTTACTTTACTTTTCCTTTCCAATTTCGAGCTATATGTCTCTAATTTTTGGAATACATTTTTGTGCTTAATTACTTGATCAATTGTTGTCCAAATGAGTTACAAGTGTTGCTGAATTTTCTGCTAAAGTTAATCAATTTTTTTTGCTATTTTGGTTTAGTTTTTCCCCATTTTTTGCAAAGAAATTTTGCAATCTTATTGCACAATAAATGTTTGATGTTATCTTTGTTTGAGTAAAATTTTTTCTAGTTATTTTGCTTCATTTCTATTTCATTTCCTTGATTGGTCTAATGAAGGTTCTACTGAAATTTTTGCATAATTTTTATCTTATTCTTTGTTGCATTTCAAGTGTTTGTTGATTTTTTTAAGTGTCCTTTTGCTTTGTTTTTTGTGTGAAAATTAGTATGGGACTGAATTACACATAATTTTTGTGATTTGAAACCATTTCTTCCCACTATTGCATCACTTAATATTGTTGTCCCCTATTTTCCCTTGTTTGGCCTAAACATCAACCCTAAATTCTCTAGAATTTTTGCTATTGGCCTAGCTTAATTTTGATTGGGTTTTGCACCTTAAACATATTCATTTTAAGTATACATAATTTAAAATTGATTTGTGTTAATTGTGATTGAAGTTAATTATCTTTAGGTTGCTTAAAGTTGTGATAAGTGCTGGAAAAACAAAATTTTGGACAGCAAAGAGAATTGTGGAGAAAAACAAAAGAGAGGTGAAGAAACAATAATGGAAAGGAAAAATCAAAGAAAAGAAAAGTGTGAAAACAAAAAGAAACAAAGAAAAATCAAGAAAGAATCAAAGAAAAGAGCAATAGAAAAATCACATAAAAAAAGAATAAGTGCGGTCCAACTTAACAAAAAAATTCTACAACTTTTTGAGCTTAGTCCTGGTCAATCTAATGAGTTGTTTTGAGTCAACTTCCTTTGTAATTTACTTGAATATATTTTTGTTCGATTGCATGGTCAAAATAGTAGCTTAGAACTCAAAGTGTGATATAATTGCTTGATATTTTCCCCTATTTTTCCTTGGAATTCCCTGAAATTTTTCTGCCACACCTGGGAAAATTGTGGTGCTGGCTAAAACTTTCACTCCTTTGCTATGTAATTCCTTTTGTGTTTCTTGCTAACTGCTTGCTTCTTTGTTCTTGTTAGTTCATGCTACATTTTAGTGATTTGAGTGTTATGTGATTTTGACTACTACATTATGTAAACTCCATGATTTGTCACTTAGTTCTCATAGGATGTCAAGGAAAGAACTAGAGTGGTAAAAGGTAGGTGTGTGTGAGCATAATAAAGGGTAAAAGCCTTATTATATGAACAAAATATGAGTGGAGTGATCGAAAAACCTTTTAAGGGTATGATTTGGTGAGGTTCATATTTTCTTAACATTTATTTTGTAGAATTCATTTCTTGCTCAAAGATGGAAGGTGGAGGATCTTAACTTAATGAAGTCATGTTTACTCTTAGAGCCATGCAACAATAATTTGAAAGAGTAATATGGAGCAAAGTAGACATTCGCATGAGAGAAGAACTCATGACCAACATGGAAGCAATGAAGGGGATTGGAGAGTTGCAAAAGAAGAAGAGGAGTTATCCACTTCTCCTTATGAAACCAAATGGAGTGAAAGAAGAAGGGATGAGGCACTTTGGTAGAAGACATGAGAGACCTAAAAGAGAAAGGGTGGATTCAAAACTTCATAATATCAAGATGACTATCCTATCTTTTCAAGGAAAAAGTGATTTGGAAGCCTATCTTGAATGGGAGAAGAAAATTAAGCTAGTATTTGATTGTCACAACCATTCGGAAGAAAAGAAAGTAAAACTGGCTATTGTGGAATTCATTGATTATGCTATCATATGGTGGGATCAACTTGTGCAAAGTAGAAAAAGGAACTTAAAAAGACTCAGGGCAACTTGGAAGAGTTGAAGACTATCATGAGAAAGGGATATGTCCCTTCACACTATTATAAAAAATTGTATCAAAAGCTTCAAGGCCTTACTCAAGGTTTCAAAAGTGTTGAAGACTATCACAAAGAGATGGGTGGCCATGATAAGAGAAAATGTGGTGGAGAATAGGGAGGCGACTATGGCATAATTTCTTCATGGATTGAACCATGACATTGCCAACATAGTTGAGCTATAACATTATGTGAAACTTGAAGACATGGTACACATGGCAATGAAGATGGAGAGACAACTCAAGAGAAAGACTTCTTCCAAGGTTGCACATTAACTAAGTTCTTCTTGGAAGACTACTTAGGATAAAAGGCATGATTGAAGAGACTTCTAAGCTACCAAGAGGACCATGGCCAAGGCTTTCTCAAAGGCAATGGATGATGATGTTAAAGACAAAAGCAAAATGGAGGTGCCACAAAATCAAAAAACATCAAATGCTTTAAATACTTGCTTATGAATGCTCTAACAAAAGAGTCATGACTATGAAAGCCAATGAGGAGTTAGAATCAGCTAATGAGCAAGAAAAGAAAGAAGAAAACTCTAATTCAAGTAGTGAAAAGAGTAATGATGTGTGTGATGTGGTGGTTGAAGGAGAAACACTAGTGGCAAGGAGAACTTTGAGTACCCAAATCAAGGAGGGTAATGAAGAGTAAAGAGAGAACATCTTTCACACTAGATGCCATGTCATGTGAAAGGTTTGCAATGTGATTATTGATGGGGCAAGTAATGCAAATGTTGCTAGCACAATCTTGGTTGAAAAGTTAGCCTTGCCTACCCTAGATCATCCTATTCCTTACAAGTTTCAATGGTTGAATGAAAGTGGGGCAGTAAAGGTCTTGTTTTCTATGCAAGCTACCCATATATTGCTTGGTAGCCTGTGGCAATTTGATGGACATGTCATGCATGATGGCTAACTAAACCGTTATACCTTCAAGAAGGACAACAAGACCATTAATCTTGTATCCCTCACTCCTGAGCAAATTTTGGAAGATCAAATAAAAAGAGAGAAGAAAATGAGTACATAACAAAAGAGCTAGAGTGAAACAAAAGAGAGGAAGAGTGAATATAATGAGAGAAAAAGAGATAAAAGAGAGTTGAGTGAAAGTGAAAAATAAGGAAAGAAGAAATTGAATGTCTTTGCCAAGGCTAGAGATGTGAGACAAGCCTTGTATTGTGATCGACCTATGCTTATTCTTTTGTGCAAAGGTGCTATTTTGAATGATAATCATGATATTAATGCTTTGCCTAGTGCTATTAATTTGATTTTGTAGAAATTTTAAAAGGTGTTTTCCAAAGAAACATCTTATGGTTTGCCACCATCAAAAGGGATAAAACACTAGATTGACTTCATTCTTGGAGTTTCCAAACCCAATTGGCCAGCATATAGACAAATTGAAGAGCTTATGGAAAGGGAATATTTTAGAACAAACATGGGTCCTTTAATGTTAATTCTTCCTTTCATGTTTCTAATCTATCTCCTTTTGCAATAGGTCTTAAAGATTCATGGTCGAATCCTTTCGAAAAGAGGGGAAATGATAGAAACTCAATGGGGCATCAAGGGCTTTTCGATAAGCAAAATATTTTCCCATTTATTTCCTCTCATATTCTACCTCTTAGGATATTAATCAAGTTTAATTTAGTGAATTTGCCTTATTTTGTGATTTGGTCTTGATTTGGAGCTTAATTGAATTAATTGCTTAATACTAAATTTTTCATACTATTTCAAATTTTGGGCTATAACTTGAGCCTTGGATGTTGGATTGGGTCAATCTTTATATGGTTGGAAATCTAAAAGAAAGCTCTACAACTCTTATGTTGAGGATAGAACCCAGTTTTACCATTTGGAGTCTCAAAATTTACAATGAATTTGCTGAGTGTTTTCCTTGTGGATTGACCTTGTCACAATGATTGGGTCATAACTGAAGCTTCAAGGGGTCAAATGAGGTCAAACCAAAGCTTAGAGGTCCTTAAGGTCCAGCCTAATGTTTTCAAACTTTAAACTTGGTGAAACTATGTAGTTTTGAAGGTGAACATTGAGTCTAAAATGAAACCATCAATTTTACTATACATAAGAATGGCTTTGTGTTTGGAGTTTTTGTAATAGCTTAGGCCTTTTAATTTGGCTGATTTGTTTAGTAATTTTGGTGGGCTTGTTGGGACTTTAATATAGCCCATTATTGAGCCTAATTGCTATGAGGGGAGCCATGTTTCCCTCACCATTCAAATTTGATGAATTGAGAAATTATATAATGTTTCTTTTTGAGAGAGTTCCTTTCATAGGGTTCTTGCTAGAACTTGAAGACTTATTAAGGAGATTACTCTTTGTGGTGCCTAATTTCATCACTTATCACTCTCATTCTTCCTTTCTAGACTATGGCATTAATATTCTTATTTTTCTTTTAATTTTGGTGCTGAATTTGTTGAATTGAGGATAGATCTATGGGCATTTCCCATGAAATCACATCAGATGTGTGAGATCTGAGTAGGTCATGAGATTATGGATTAGACTAGGAATAGTCCTGGAACATAAGATTTGATGAATCCAGATTTAGACCAAAATGTATAGGGGAATGATAAATATAGGATAAAATTTAGGAATTGCTTTCCCATGTGATTATGTGAAAATTGAAAGTATCAGAAAAGTCAGGGAAAGAGAATGTAGTAATGGTGAAAGTTGGGGATTAATCTAGAGATCCCAACTTTGCATATGTATTTATGAATAGAAGTTAGAAATTTATGAAAATGTAATAAAGTCAATTTTTATGTTTTAAAAATTATGTTCCCAAGTTCCTTAACTTTTATTCCTCAGGAATATCTAGTCATTTGCTTTATGAATATTATTTTATAGTTTCTAAAATTCATAGAATCATTTTAAAAGCATTATGCATTTATTCACATTTTCTCATGGTTTCATTTAATTAAATATTTTTTTTTTACATTTTGAATCATGATTAATTTAAAGGACTACAATTTTTCATCAAGATTTACATTTTCATAAATAGCATCATTACATAAGCATGTAACATGTATTATGAAGGATAGAAATAAGATGAAGGTACATGTGTGATAGTTAATGGTTATGTTAAGATTAGTTAAGAATGTTCAGTATATACTAAGAGAAAAGGCATGATAAAGAGATGTTTATGTATGTGACTTGACTAGGGATATTGGAAAAACTACATACACTAGGAGATGAATATAATCTCCCATACAATAGAGGGTTATGGCATAGAATTGTTCTCTCATATGATAAGGGGTCATGGGACAAATAGTCACCCATGCAATAGGGTGTCATGGGATATAATGCATTAAGGCACAACAAGATAAGAAAGGTCCCATGGAATAAGATAAGAGAAGAGAACATTGCTCTTCTAGTATTCCCATTGTCAATATAATCAAGAGAGAAAACTTTACATGGTCATCAGATATGACTTAATAATGTATGATTTATGTTTATGGTATGATCATGATGAAATGATAGATTTAAAAAGATTAAGAATAAATAATAAATATGAGATCAAGTGTGAATGTATTGAAGATTATTATAAATATGTTTTCAAATATATCAAATTATGGTTTTCATATATATATATATATTCTATGTATAAATGAATTTATATTCACATATATGACCAAAAGAAATTTTCAACCTAAAGTTGGGTTAGCATTTTTGGTCACTGAGTAGTCGTACTTATTCTATTCATTAACATTTTTTAGGTTACTAAATAAGAGGAGGTTATCTCAATTAGGAAATACTCCAAAAATGCATCTGTACAAAATCAAGTGCATGATTCCCTTAACTTACTTTTAGTGGTTAGTATCTATCTAGCTAGATATTAAGTCCTCAGTTATGAAATGATTTTAGCAAATTATTTAATTTATTCAAAAATGTTGTTAGTACATTATGAAAAAATGGAATTTATTTAAAATGTAGCCAAGAATCATGTTTCCACACTTATTTTTATGGTTTCAAGAGAATTAAAATGATTTTCATTATGAATATGCTTAGAAGTTCACAAATCACCATAGGGTAATTTGTGCCAATCACACCCTTAGATTTCAAGCTGTGACATGTTGGCATCTGAGTAATGGCTCTATGTCTTGCATGACATGTTAGGATTAATGGATACTGGCTATGGTGATTTGCACCTAGGATTATACACCATTTCCAAGGAATCCATTAATTCTATCACTTGGAGCAGTCAAGTTCACGCTATAGAAAATAGTAAAGAATAAGATATTGCTTTGTGATTAGGGTGGAAATGAATAGATATTTTAGGAATGACATTATATCCATAAGTGGGTAAGGAAAATCATAAAATACTGAGAGTACCCTTAAACATGAGTCAAAATCAAATGATGAAGGCAAGGATGATTGCAATGAAAAAAGGGTATGAGAGGCAAAAGATAGATGTACCCTAAGAGTGAGAGTAAACGCAAAAGGACAAATTTACCACTAATCAATAAGGAGGAAATAAATATTGTATATAGCAACCTAAGGGAGGTAAATCAAGGCTATGTATACTAAGTAGTGATAAAGTTAGAAATTAGAATTGATGAAACCCCACTGGAAAGGTGAAAACACCCCTAAACCTAAACAAAAAGAGTTAAGTTGGACAAATTTTGAGTTAAGTTGGAGAATGAGGAAAGGAAGAGGTTCAAAAAAAAGAAAGAAGGAGAGGGATAGAAGAGACATATAGGGAGGATTAAATCATGATAAGTGTGATACATGGAAAAATAAGACTAGTAAAGATTATGTAGAGCTACAAACCAAAAACCTGGAATAGACTACAATTTCAAACACAAGAATGATTAATAGAAATTAAGCCATAGAAGTTGAATGATAGAAAGACTAGAAGATAATGATAGTATAAGATTAGGAATGAATGACTAGAAATGTAAAGGGAAAATAAGTCATTAGAATAAGGAAGTTGCAAGTGGTAGATAAATGAAATGAACACATCATAAAAAGGGAGAAAGATGATAAGTAGATTAGTAATAAATCAAATAGTGAATAGATTTGATAATGATTGGTGGAGAGATAGATGTAAGAAAGAAATGATCAAGAAATAGGATAGGAAAGAGGGAAATGTGAGAAAAAGGATGAAATGAAGTCACCTAGACATGATAGCATGTAAACAAGGCAATAGAGACCTTAAGGTCTTGCCAATGTGAAAGTAGATAGGGCAAACAATAAGGAAATCTAATAGATGACAAGGAAGCTTAATATGACTCCAACAAAAATTAACATTAAGAAAGAAGAATCGCATGAAACTATGATGGGAAATAGCAAGATATCTAGATTAATGAAAGGATCATTAGCTAAATAAATTGTTAAGTGGTGAATCATGCCACCATTAGGCCCAAGGGTCAGGATTAGTACTATTGTTAACTCATTTGTCTACCAAGGGGATATTTGACAAAGAGCCAATGCAAGGAGGATGAAGAGGCTACTAGGGCCATGTTGTTAAATGTTGCCACATCCATGCTCCACCAAGCATCCAACATAGTAGCCCCAGTGTCCTACATGGGCTTCACTTGATGTCCAAGTTGGTAGTATTGTGACAACCCATCTTGGCATGACATATGCTTGAATGATGGGGTATTTTGGTGCTATTTAGGACATCTATTATATGGCCAAATTGGAGCTGACTTATGCTAGTTAGGATGCTAGCCTTAGCCACTTGGTTGAAGATGAGGCTGTTTATCATGTGGCATTAGGGCATGAAATGGACTATTTTGTATTTCACTTTGTAGGTTGTTTGACCCCTTTTATTTCCTTCCTTTTTGGGCTAATTGCTCCCTTATGTTAGATGTCATTATAGAGTACTTTTTTTAAGATTTTATGGCTTATTTGTTAGCTATTATTTTGGCCTAAACTTAGTTATTTGTTTAGCTAGCTTGTGTGTTTTTTTGGTTAGGTTTGTTTGGGACTTTAATCCACCTCATTCTTGTGTCTGATTGCTACAAGGGTAGGCTATTTCCCTCACTATTAAGATTTGACAAAATGATGAAATAGAAGTGTTTCTTCTTAAGAGAGTGCTCCCTTAGGGATCTCACTAGAACTTAAGACTAATTAAAGA
This sequence comes from Saraca asoca, assembly GCA_026873985.1. Lineage (NCBI taxonomy): Eukaryota > Viridiplantae > Streptophyta > Magnoliopsida > Fabales > Fabaceae > Saraca > Saraca asoca. The sequence continues at coordinate 11,470 of JANHAO010007460.1, forward strand.
GCTTGCTCCTTATGGTGTCAATTTTATCACTTATCACTTTTCTTCTACCTCTCTAAAATATGGCATGAATATCATTCTTTTTCCTTTTCAACTTTGGTGTTGAATTATGATGAATTCGAGATAGATCCATGGGCATTTCCATAAGAGATCACATCAACCTTACTATAGTTTCAAACCTTCGAAGAGAGCAACCTTGAGTCCTAATTTGTTGAGCAATGTTCCTCAAGGAGCTACTCACTTGCAAATGAGAATTCTAAAATTCACTGAAAGAGGTCTCCTTTTATAGGCTCGAAGTGGAGCTAGGTTGACCTATCTAGCATGACTGGTTGACCTCATAAGACCCAACCCATCGATTGATTGCTTATAAGGACTAGTAGATTGCCTAGTTAACCCTCAAGAACTAAGCCCATGGTCAACTACCCTCCCTTTTAGACTTGAGGTTGCTCACCTTAGATACTGTTGTAAGGGGAATTTGGCACTATGAAGTGGGCTGGCAGAAGCCCAAGTCTAGCAAAAGGAATGAGCACAGTAGACCATGAGGTTGCTATACAAGGAGCCTCAGCTCATCAAAGATCTGAGCTCAGTAGCTAAATGAGCTCTAGATCGTATATGAGCTCAAGCTTGCTAGGATGTAGCTTACCCAACTAAAAGCTCACTGAGGTCAAGTATAAGACTAACAGACAACTTGCACTATCATTTTGCAAAATACAACCATCGGGCCCTACACATAGAAAGCAACCTACAAAAGCCAGTTTACAGTACTCTAGGCAGTCTTATACATTTAATATTTGATGTAACAGATGTGTAGTTTATTTAATTCCATTTGTACCCCTCCATGCTTCTATAAATGGGGGGCTAGAACCATTGTAAAAGGAGGGTGAGAAAATATTAGTAGAAACTTTGCTAAACTAGAAAGGTGAGAAACCATAGTAAAAGCTTTGCAAAAAACCCCTTCACACTAATAAAACATCTCTATGGATGTAGGGTCCAGTGCCACCCAGATTTAGCTGAACCACATTAAACCTTCACATTTCAACCTTTCTCCTTCTTCCTCCTGCCATCTCTCATTGCTCACCACCTCAACAGATAGGAAACATCTTGGGTCCTGAAAGAACCCCTTCTGTTGGCTGGATTTAGGTGAAACCAAAATCCACTTTCAACATTTTGGCACGCTCAGTAGGACCCATCTATGTACTAGTTGATCTTTTGTTTTCTCTTTAATCTTTTATGCAGTTATGATGGCCTGAGGGAGAACCGAAGAACTTCAAATGCTCAAGTTAACCCATCAGAGGGTCACGTGTCTTCGACAGACTCTTTAACAGCTCTTGTTATAGGTGCCAATATCTTTTTGCCCCCAGCTAGCTCCTTCAAACTTGCTACTATCACAAATAGGAGTGAAGGAATCCAAATCTAGCTTCAATGCGAGGAGAAGCTAGAAAATATGATGGGAAAGCTAACCAGAGTGGTCACCACATTACCGTAAAGCCAGGCTCAGGGCTTACAAAGGTAGGCTAAAGTTGTCACACCTAGAAATGATCACCAGCAACACCAAGCCAAATGTTCGAGTAGAGCCGGTGAAGAGCATATTCTAGGTCACTGCAGTCATGACCAGGAGAATCAATAGTCTCTAGTACAAGACCCACTTGTAGAAGAGTTGTTTTAGAGGGTGAATTAATTCGAAAAGCATCTTTGAACTCCGAACAACTAAGCTCGCTATGAAGCGAGGTCACCATTCACCAAAGATATTGAAGCATAAGCCCTTCCCTTGAAGTTCAAAGTCCCCTCAATTCTACTTTATGATGGGGATAGAGACCTATATGATCATCTAGATGCATTCAATGTTCAAATGGATCTCATGATGATCAATCCCCTCATGAAATGTCGTGTCTTCCCAGCTACAATAAGGGGCTTGCCTCTGACGTGGTTCAAAAGTCTTCCAGATCGTAGTGTAGGCAGCTAGGAAGAGTGTCAGAAGAAATTTGTCGACCAGTATCGAACATTGAAAAGATAGCTCACTTCACCTTGCCATCTCGCTATGATCTTCCAATGAAAAAAAGAATCATTGAAAGACTACATCTCTCGGTTCATACATGAGGTCAATAACGTAGAACATCCTTCAGAAGAAACCATTTTGGCAACGATATCTGTGGGACTCCGCAAAGACAAAAAGTTGTACAAAAGCATATACAAGTCAGCGATGAAGGATCTTGGGGATTTCTACGAGCAAGGTACGAGGCAAGTCAGATGGGATGAAACTTTTGGTTCAAAGAAGTCTGATACGAGCAATTCGAATTAGAATAAAATGAGGAACAGCCATAGAGAAGGAAATGATGGTTTCGATCTTTAGATCATCAAGAGGAGCAGGCATGAGCGGCCTTCATACCAAGGTTGCCACAAAAGCTACTGTGTCCTACCTGACACTCAAGATAGGATATGCTTAGCAGACCAAGATAGAGAAGATTTTGGGAAGCCTAAGTCTTGATGGACTCTGGTCGGCCTAGAAATATAGATAAATTCTGGGCCTACCATAACAAGATTGGGCATAACACCTCATAATGTTGGGTGTTGAAGGATGCAATAGAAGACCTCATTAAAAGAGGCTGCTTGCAAGGGTATATGGTGTGACCTGCAGAGTAGCAATCTCAACACTCCCAGTGAGATCCTAACCAAAAGTGAGGAGCTTTTGTTCAGATTATATATTGACAATGTGCTTTAGTTTCTCTATTTATTATCCTTATCAAGTAGAACTTTGTTTTGCTAATTATAATGTATAAATCCAGTCTGCCAGCATAGTTGTGTGCTCACTGAGGCCGAAGACATTCACAATACTCAATGACCAGCGTAGCTGTGTGCTTGCTAAGGCACGGAGGTGCTCACAATACTCAATGACCAGTGTAGTTATGTTCTCATTGAGGCACAAAGGCGCTCACAATACTCAATGACCAGCATAGTTGTGGGCTTGCTGAGGCACTCACAATACTTAATGCCAATGTAGCTATGTCCTTGCTAAGGCATGAAAGTGTTAAAATGAACCTGACTATTTGCCTAAAGTGACAAGATTACTATGATACAACCTGATATTCACAACTCTCATGCGACCTAATATTCGTAGCTCTCATGCAACCTAATATTCACAGCTTTCATGTGACCTAACGTTTACAGTTCTCATGCAACTTATTAATTCCCAGCTCACATGCGATCTCTTTGGATAAAACTCATTACCCGCTCAAGGAACAAAATGCCCAGATTCATTTAGAAGAATACTACTAATCGATCAACAAAATATTTCATTCAGCTATCGCACGACTACTTATACAAGTAGAATGTCTAATACAACAATTCAAGAGTTACAAAGGAAGTTCACTTCATTAAAACCTCATCTAACAAGACAAGTTAACATCAGGAGATCCAAAGTACAAGATCAAAAGAAAAAAACCCTAGAGCTATCATTTTCACAAGAAAGCAGAAAGCCAGCTACCGAGAGACAAACTCCCACCAGCAAGAAGACCAGCAAGCCTGACTGTTATGTGTTAAAAATGCTTGGTACATGAATACTGTGTATTTTACTTAAGTATGATTGTAAAGGGTAAAGGCATGGAATCAAATTTTTGGTAGCTGATGAGGCTACTTCTAGGCAATTTGAGATTTCAAGTGGTTATATTATTATTAGTGATTGAATGAAATTTCATTTTGGAAACCCCTATTCTAGAATAAAAAGGATATATTTATCGAACTTTGTTTTATTATGATAAGTATTAAGTGAACCAAATTATATATTAGTTTTACTCTTTTATAAATTAAAACCTATGCTTAATATTGTAAATAAAGTATACAATTTAAATGTGTCTTAATTTAGTTTTATGTGGATCCAAAAATCCATGTTTGTACTCTGTTTCCTTTACATTGTAATATTATTCTTCTCCTTTCTTTTTTTTTTTAAGAAAAAAAACTACTATATGAAATAATATTGTTTAGAAATATTTAAAGTCTATCTTGAAGGAGTTTTAGTAAATGAGTTTATTCATCAGTTTCAATTTCTTAATATGTTGTTTGTGATATTTAAATTATTAACTATCTAAAGTGCTTAGAATTATATATTTGGTGAGTATGTTATATTGCAATAGTAATATTACTAGGAAATTTTGTTGTCACTTTAGAAATCAATTTACTTTCATTTAATAAGCTTTGATCTATTAATTATTTTGAAAACAAATGAAACATTGTAATTATTTTAAACTTATCGAGTTACTATTTACTAGGTAATTGCCTTAATTTAATTAAGAATAAAGGTTTAAATTCTAATTTTTTATTTCATCATAGAATAACAAGGTTATGTTTAATCAAATTCCAAAGTAGAAATACCTCTTGGTTACAACAACTCCATATTTTTGTATGATCATTGAAATCCCATATTCTAAATAGAAAATAGAGAATCAAAGGATGACATTTGTGTGCTCAATTGGAAAAGATATATCGAGCCCATAGTCCATAGCAGAAATTTTAATTAAATTTGTGGTGTTATTGATTCAACCAAGAATTTAGTGAGTTATGATTGAATAGGTATGTTATGATAATTGTGATTCTTGTGCTACAAGTGTATGGGTTATCTAGCAAAAGTGATTAATTTATAATTTTAAGAACCTTGCGGATGTATTGTCTTTAGATGTATGTAATGAAGACAAAATGTATGAGTGTTAGTAAAGAACAAAGTTGTTGGATGAGTTAAGTTTGAGTTTTGATGGTAGAGGTTAGTTATAAAGGATAAATAAGATCAAATATAGAAATGATATTCAAAATTAAGGTGTGTAGTTGGACTTTGATTCTAGATTTGAGTAAGATGAGAGAATGGAATATAGCTATCTTTAGGATTCATGTCCTCTTTCATTTTTTTTTCATTCCAACCCTCCTTTCTAAACTTAATTATGTGTGTGCTGCCAATAGTTAGAATGTACTTCTTACCAAACAACTTTTATCACTCACATTGCTTAAAAATGCTTGTAGAATTTGAAAATGAATTCTTTTGAGGAAGGGAGACTTTGCCATACCTAAAACTATAATTGAACAACTGTTATAAAGATTCCTCATATAAATTATGAATATTTAAAATTTGTAAGCATAAGATTTGCAAAGCATATTTTGAAAGGATGATAGAATTTTTTTTTTATAATTGGTAATTTTGTAGTACATGCTTTAAGTATTTTATTTAATAAATTGTTTTAGTAATTGTTATGAGAAAAAAAAAGATGATGAATAAATTAGTTATTCTTACTTAACTATTTAGATATGTTACTTATTTTGATATTAATAATTAGTTAACTTGTTTTATTACAAAATATAAGTTTTGGACTTAACTAAACAATGTCATGATACTAATAAGAAGATTTTAAATAAATGGTGTATTTAAAGTGTTTCTTTATTTACATAAGCTATTTAATTAGTTTTAGATAAATTGTTAGTTTAATGATATCTACTTTGGATAGTAGATAAATTATTCATTAGTTATGGTTGTTCTAAATGCTAAAAGTATTATTTGTTTTTACTATTAAATAAAATTTTGGTTTCTTTTATGAGAAGATTTATGAATTAAGTTTTATTAACCATTAACAAAATTTTACTGAATGAAATTTCACAATTTATGAAACCTTATTTAATTAAGTTTGTAATCTAAAAGTGCCATTCATATTAAGTGCTACTTAAATTATAATTGACTTTTGATGTGTAGAGACTAAGTTTTAGTTTTAATTATTACAATTTCTATGCTTGATTTTTTTAGTAATTAAATTGCTTGGTTGATTCAATTCTATGTGTTTATAGTAAGAAAATAAGGGGGGTTGGATATCTAATTATGCTAGGAATTAAACCTAACAGATTAAATGCATAATAAAACAGAAGCAAAAATGAAGGGAAATCAAATAGAGAAAAGCTCAATCCAAGGGATCCTTGTAACTAATTCAATAACTAATCATGGACATTATTATTTCATTCCCATTTTAGTCACTTAACTAAGATATTAATTAAGCCCAATACCTAATTAATCCTTATTAATTTTCTCCTAAATTTGCTAACCAAGCTCGGCACCCAATTGGCTCCTATTGTTAAATCAATCAAAGCCCAATGCCCTAACCAATCTACCAATAGTCTTAAGTTCTGAAAATACTAAATCTAATTAATTGAATTACCCAAACAGTATCTTAACTAATTTCCCTTAATTCTGTAGAATAATTGATTTATCCTAGTAGCAAATTGACACCCTATTGCGACCTAATAGCCAAACAACCACTAACAATGGAATTGAATATGGAAATTTAGCAAGCATTAAATCACCATGAATAACTAATTAATTAGTCATCTTAATCAATTGTCTATAGCAAGTATAAGCAGTAAAATTATAACAAAATAGGAATAAATTGGAAATAGGAGCAAGTGTCACAATCAACTAAAGAATTAGGGCAAAAATTCCCCTTAAATTGAAATGAAGATTCAATTACACATTACTATAAAAATAAGAAGATAAATAAAAGGAAAAGATAAAAACTAATTGGGGTTAGAGTCTTGCCCTAACAGAGTTCCTCTCCTCCCAAAATTAGAGATAATGTAGAAAATGATTTAAAAGTCATTATAATAAAGGCTCAATAACTATTTATAGGCACAATGCATTATCATGGCTAGGCTATTGATTTTGTTGGAAGGAGGCCTAATTGGATATGACTTTCTCCATATGAAATGTAGTTCCATTACTTAGCTTTCTAATGGCCTTGACCTTGTATAAAAACTCAGTTTCTAACTCAAGTTATGTGTTAAAAACTAAGACAGCTTTTCAGAGTAATCCAACTAATAATATATTTAAGCACTTAAGTTCACAATCATGTAGTTAATTCAAAATGGTGTAATTTGTCCTCAAGCTCTTCATGAAAGCTTCTCTTTTAGATTTTGTCTATCCTATGGGCTTAAGTTTGCACCAAAATGATGGGTGGAACTCCACTTATGATAAAAACATTGAAATCGGGTCTAGGTCATAGCACTACACTCTATTCTGGCTTCCACACTTTATTTGACTTCCAAAATAACTGAAATGGGCCTTGGGCTCTTCAAGACATTTTTAGCTCTTTCTCTTACCTTTCGAAGGCCATAAGCACCTAAAACCTAGATCCAAAACTCAAGATGCCCAAAACCTAAAATAGTTTGAAACAATGTAAATTCACCAAATAAATTCAATTATGCACAAAAACCTAGCAAACAAAAAAATCAATCTTAAGTGTCTAATTAAGTACATAAACATGACAAAATACTAAGTATAAAAGGATATAAAATATGTATAAATTATATTTATTAATAATATAAATATATGTTAATTTGATTTTAGATGGATCAAAACTATCCACCTTTATACAAAAGTGTATAGAAAAAATGGGGAAAAAGAATTCCAATTTTAAGTTTACTTTTAAAATTTCTTTATTTCCTTACCTTTTTCCTTTGAAATTTTCCCATCTTCTATCTTTACAAAGGAGCAAACTCAAGACCATCTCCCTAAACCCCAACTTATGTGATTCCCTTTTTCCTTAAAATCCAGTTATTAGTATAGATGCCTTAAAGACAAGTGGTTGTAATGGCATAGAAACTAGATATCTTAACATATTTAATAAATATAATATTTTGGTCTCTTTATCAATTTAGTTTTAATATATATATATAGATTGATATACGTATACTATATTAAATAAAGTCCTTAAAATATAATTATGTATAAATTAATTACAACTAGGATTGCAATTATGAGATGATTTATACATATAATTGTATTTCTAAATATCCCAAGTTTTTGAATTATTGAGAAAATAAATCAATATTTCATGAGTAAACTAGCATAGGTCATCTTACATTATTCTAAAAGAATGCAGTGATCTCATACAAGGAAAATATGTTGATATCTAGACAAGACATATAGGTATATGTTATGAAACATATGAGTGGATTGATTTGCCTTGAGAAACCATATGGAATGTTACCATGTGTTAGTAGACTTCTCATGTGAAAAGTAATATAAGTGATCCTTAAACTTGAGATCAACATAGTACCTTATGCATAGAGTTCTTTACTTTGATATTATTTCAAACTTACACTCTTAGACCATCTACTAATATCCTAACTTTTATGATTCTCTTTTTCCACTGGCAACTAGTGACACCACATTAACCACTTGGCACAAGTATTTTTGCCAGCCATCTCTAGGTGTTTCACCGTTGTCAAGCATGCATCGAGCTAGCAGACTTAGCTAACATTTAGTTGTTCATGAAGCTGCTGGCTTGTCTTTTGTTTGGGCTAAGCTATCATGGATGCTTGCTCCTTCCTCTTGAGTCTCACTAGTTGTGATGGGTCACTTGGTGTCATTCTTTGTTATCATTGTAACCTCAATCAAAGTTTGCTAGACCCAACTATAAAGAAGTCCTCTTCTCATTGAAACCCTCATCTAATTGACTTATGGATGTTAGTTGAAAGGTGTCAGGTCCCTTTTAAGAAATACAGAGATTAAAGAGTGGTAGGCAAATTAAAATGTGGAATTCAAATCAGATCTTGCCTTTATCTCATTGGAGACTTAGTATACAATCTTTGTTTGTTTATCAATTAAGTTATATTCAAATAATGAACTCTTGTGATTAAAAGA
>JANHAO010007461.1:0-20123 GCA_026873985.1 Saraca asoca
TCACACAGATTGTAAAAAGAAAATTTTTATTCATTAAAAGACCTCAACGAGGTAGCATTACATCAGAAAGCCCTGAATACAGGCTAACCAAAAGACAAAGGGAAAAACCTATGACTAAAGAGAGACCAGCCACAAAGGGCTGTACTCTGCCTGACTAGAGCTTGTGCACCACCCATGTCCCTAAATTTCCCTTCGAATGCACCTCTAGTGGCAGCACCATAGCTCTTTATTTTCTCCAGCCTCCAACTCCTTGTCCGATTCTTGAAAGAAGCTAATTAGGAAGCACTGGAAGCTTGGCCTACTAAACAATTACCTCACGACGGAGCCAAGAGGACACAGTTTGAGATCCACATGAGATCCCTCCATATTAGCGAAGAAGTCGAGTCTTCCAAACTCTTTATGCAGCAGACCATACACGCCTCTATGGAAGGCTAGAATACTTGAAACGGTGGTGGTTTTCAAGAAACTCTATGGTTTGCTTAGTGCAAAAATAGAAGGGATTGCCTTTCCCTTATATAGAGCCAGATCCGGCTCTATCGAAAAGTCTAGATCCATCTCCCTAACTGCCAACATTTATTGCCTCGAAAAAGGCTAAGTTTGACTTAACAATAGCTGCCAGACACGCACTATAAGAAACATGCCCTAGAGCAGGCAAAATGATAGTCTCGAGAGAAGACTTTGACTAATCAGAAAATGAAGAGTTTCAACTCCCAGCCTGCAAAGTGAGTTGAGAGTTAGGGGGCTTATGTTATATATAAAAATCAACTCGTCCTGAATGAGCCTACGGACAGCCCGAGAGTAGTAAAAGCACCAGCTTGAAGGATATTCGGATCACTCTGCCTTCATCTCATGTTGTGGGACGACCTTAGCTCAAGCTCGTGCATGATAAAGTGAGCTCGGCCTTATCATTCGAGATACCCACTCCTAGACCGAAGGCTTCGGTGTGCGAAATGTGACCAACGACTTGAGAGTTCACTGAACCAAAGATCGCAGGAGACCAAGTCATATCATACCCAACTGATACTTAGGGCCCACTTGCAGAAGACAATCTACAACAGCCGAGTGAACAAGATACTGTCTGACCACTTTTCCTTGTATAATAAATGTTGATGTAATAGATTTACTACATATGTAATTACTATTGTAACCTCCTCTCCTCTATAAATATGAGGAATGAGCCTTTTGTAAAGAGGGAGGTCATCTAGGAGGCAGATAGAACCTCTATCAAAATAGAGAGAAAAATCTGAATATTAAAACTTTGTAGAAACATTATATGAACAATACACTATCGTGGATGTAGGGTCTGGTTATATCCGGATTTGGTAGAACCACGTTAAAAATCTTGTGTCCCTTTGTTGCTCTTTCCTCCATCTTTGTGTATTTCTCCTTATTTGTCATGCTTGAACTAGCTTAAGGTTAGAGATCTCGAAGAATCCCCCATTGGCTAGAGTTTGGCTCAATACAAAAATTCGACGTTAATAGAAAAGATGGGATTTGATGCTGAATCAAGATGAAATTGATATGACCATGACTGAATTTTAGGTCCAGATACATTATCTTCCATATGAGTTTATGTTTATTAAAAGCATTACAACAATTCAAAACCAATTAGGGAAAATTATAGCATTTGAAGAGGTTACCCATAAAGGCATGCCTATAAGATCTTTTTTATGGATTAGAATTCTAATTTCTCTTATCAAACATCTAAAATAATGATTTTGGTTGCCTAGAGATTTTAAGGACAAATTGCTGGGTTAAATTTAAGTGTAAAAGACTATTACATTTTTGTTTTAATTATGGAATTATGGGACATGAACAAAGGGAATGCAAATTACCTAGAACTTGGGGTCTAGAGTCACCTAAATATAAGAAATATCAAGCTAAACCAGGGCTGGCACAAGCAAGAAATATTGATTTTATTATTGCAAAAATATAGAATAGGGATTTAGGCACACATAAGGCTAATCAATGTATTCAATCTGGGTGGGATATAAGGGATTCTGGAGTTGAAAACCACCTAATTTTGGAAGTTTCACAAAGGGTAAAGCAGAGAGTCAATGTAACAAGTCTCTCTACTTCTTCTTCCAATTCCACAATTTTCAATACAATGAAGGAAGCCATCCATCAAACTGATCAACACCTATTAACAAGTCCACAAATCACCCACCCTGCATTTGCACCCTATATGGATATCTTAATAGCCACAAACAAAAGAAAGAAGCAAAGAAAAGGGAAGGAAGATGCCAACTTAACTACATCTACCAAGAGAGCGAGTAGTTAATAAGGTTAAAAGTTGCATCACTGTTGGAGAGTTTTGCAAGGGAGCTAGAAATCTAGGAAATGGGTCTAAGGAGAATGCATGTTCTAATTGGAAACCGTGAGCATGAAAATTTAAGAGTAAGGATGGTATTCCCACCTAAGTTAAGATATTGAATTCTTCCATGGAATTTGAGGCTAAGGAGGTGGGCTAAAACATGCCCCCAAAGTCACCATGAAAACACTAAGTTGGAATTTTTGAGATAACTCCTTGACAATAAGAGCCTTAAAGGCTTTAATTAATAAGCATAATCTGCATATAGTATTCTTATGTGAAACTAAAGCAAATATGAGATGTATAGAAAAATTAGCCCAGAGAGTGCGGAAAGACAAGGAGGGATGGCTTTGCTTTGGCAACATGATATCACCTTATCTATTGAGGATTCTTCTAATAGGTTTATTCACACTACAATCCAAGATCATTAATTAGAAAGGAGCTGGAACTACATAGGTGTATATGGCTCTCCATATCATGCTAGTAAAAGCTAACTATGGAACAACTTATATATTTTATTAGACTAGGTAAGACTACCTTGGGTTTTAATAGGTGATTTCAATGCTATGCTAACACTATCTAATAATGTCATGACCCAAATCTGTGGCCACAACCAGCATGAATATCAGTCCCCAATTGATAATCACTAGCCTTTAACTTGTCACTATTATCTCTTTTATCTTTTTCTACTCATAATTACGTCAATACTTTTGAATCACCTTCCCTTAATCTCGATTGGTTAGTTAAGAAATAATAAACTTAAAGAAAAAATGATAGATACATTAGAATATAAACACACTTTTATTTTTATTATACACAAAGGCATTGCCTAACACACACATGCTAGTTTAAATATTAGTTTCAACAAGTTTTCTACAAGTCTCCAAAAGACCTACACCAATAACTAACCAACTCTAGGAGTTAAACCCTACACCACCCCACATAGGTCTATAAGGGCAAAGACAACCAAAATGTTAGATTAACCTATGTCTTGCCATGAAATCGAAAGTATAGGTTAAACTAACCAAGCCTTTGGGGTATTGTATGACTATTATATTTACAAATTTTCAAAAGGTTAGCAAAATATATAGATAGATGGTTGAAACCATAAGGGTCAAACCATCTCATGGCCATCATCAAAAGGACATTTAGGGGGGTTATAAGGGAATAATCTTAACTTCGTGTAAAACCTCAAAGCAAACTAAATTTAAAATGATGATCTAGTAAATCTTGATTTGATACACTCTTAGGGGATTCTCTATGGTGGTAGTAAAAACTTTCATCCTTACTTTTCAGGAGGTGGAATACTTGTAAATTCTTGAGAATATGAAAAATAGTCCATAGAAGAGTGAGTCTAGGGCTCAGTAATATAAATTTGTACCTAACTTATGAATTTCTCAACAATAATAATACATATGTACATCATAGCCATATAATCATATTTCATACTAGGCTTAATAAACAAGTCATAAGTCCCAGAGACTAACCTCTAAATGGTATCACACCACATTATCATTGACACATTATGAAGAACTGCAATTTTCTTATGGCCTGAAGCCATCATCATCAATCATCATATCGTCAGGTCATATTATATCTCATTCAATATTTTCAAAATAACAATTCATGTAAGAAACAAAATAAATAATAACAATCAAAATTCTCCTTATTACTCCTTTCGAGCCTTATCCTTCCAAGTTCTATCTTATCCCTTACTCTACATCAGAATGCGCAGATCCAAGATCTGGTTCATATACCCCATTTTATCATATCAATCACATTCATTATCATTATTCACCATCCCATGTTTCATGGGGAATTTTCAAGGTTTTATACAATATCATATCTCATAACAATTATGTTGTATAGTTCACATTCCGTCATAATCACAATGACACATTCTTTGTCACATTATTACCATAACTATTAGGGTTGTTGCCATAGCCTCAATATAGATATATATATAATTAGTAGATGGATTGATATTAGCTTATGATTTGCTCATTTAGAACTTATTGACAATCATATTGGGAATTGGTTAGGATCTATATGAGGTTAGGTCAAGGAGATAAGAGTTTCTATGAGAGAAATGAATTTAAGCTAAATAGGATGTCTAAATTTGGAGGCGTGATTAGAATCGTGAGCATAATCGCTGTTGAAATTCAAGTAGAATCACAATTGGAGTTGTGGCATTTAAATGAGAAGGTTTTGATTTGACTCATGAGGATTCAATGGAAAATGCAAGTCTGCTCATCTAAAATTGTAGAGCTTTGGGAAGTCCAAAATATGAATGCAATCAGAATCATAATTGGAATCTTAAAATAAGGTAGGGAAGGTTTGATTCGAATCACAAGAAACTAATTAGATTTCTAATTCAAATCATAAAGCATAATGCAGCTTAATTTTTACGAGCAAGATTGTAAGATTAGTGTAAATATGGCGATTCGACTTGTGAGTTTTAGAAGTGAAGAAGAGTAGCAATAGGGGAAACATGGTCCCATCTTCCATCAAGTCTTAAGGTTTTAACATACTACTATTTAAAAGCTTAAACAAACACAAAACCTAACTTTTCCAAACATGAAACCAAATTTATATCAACAAGTCCAATCAAACTCAAACTCTGCTATATAATCACAAATACCCATTTTCTTCAACTTATATGAACATTCAATGGATCACAATTAAATAATCACATTATAATTCATAATTAAGGTAAGAATCACTTAACTAAGGGCTGGAAACAAGATATCAAAACTAATCCAACAAAGGTCTTCAATTCTTTTCTAGAATAAGAAAGAAGAGCATGTCAGATGCTTGGGTTTTTTTTTTTCAAGTTTTTCTTTTATCAAATAAATATATACCATTAGGTTATGGTTTCATTTCATAGAAATAAGTTAGAAATAAAATATTTAAGCTCTAAAAACATCAAAATACATATGGGTTCATAGGTTGAGAAGTGAAATGAATTGTAACTATTGAACTAAAAATTCATAACTCTAATTATTCTTCATGAATCAACAAGATTTTGGTATTAAATTGAAGAGGAAGAAGAGAGACATTAGTAGCAAAAATATGAGAAATTAACATCAAAGAATAAGATACTTACTTGAAGAGAGAGAAAGTGTAGAATGAAAAAGAGTATGCTTGTGGAAAATGAAAAATGTTGCATGAAATGCAACTAGGGAAGGGTTGAAAGAAGAAAAAGGCACCTAGCCTTGTTGAGGTCAAAATGGGAAAAAATTAAGTCAACTTTATCTTTGGCTCATCTTTAACTTTAGTAATTTTTTTCTATTTTCTCAACTTTAAGTCCAAGTTTAACATACTCACTGATCACTAGTGGTCATGAAATTGTAACACGAATTAATTAAATCAATTACTTTTCTAATGACTATAATTTTTCATTCATTGGGTAACCATAACCCTAGTTTTAGCTTCTCCAAAGTTTTTTAGAAATTAAATACTAAAAATATGAATTTTATTTTATAAGCATTAAAGATGGAATATTTGATCTTTTCAGGATTACTAAAATTCATATTATTTATTTCTACTATTTTTAGACATTCCGTATCTCAAATTTATAGTTTCAAAATTCTCAAATTCACCTTTTCGAATTCTCTAAAAAGCCATTTTATTATCGGAATTAATTTTAGAAAACAAAAGATATTGCAATTTTTCCCTTCAAAGAATTTGTCCTCGAATTTTGAATAGCGAGTAAGTTAAATAAAATGAATCAACAACGATGAGTAACATCTTATAGTAAATATTTTTACATGCGATCTTATTGAATAATTAGGGGGTACTTTTCTTGTACATCATATTCCAATTCCCATATAGCTTCTTGCTCATCATGTCCCTACAACATCTTAACCATAGGAGCTTCTCTTGATCTTAATTTCTAAACTTGTTGATCAAGAATAGTCATAGGTTACTTTTCATAGTTTAGTTTAGCATCTAATTAAAATAGTTCCTCATTGATTATATGATATTCATCCAGAACATATTTCCTTAGTATGGAAACATGGAATACTAGGTGGATTCCTTGCATTTCAGCTGGCAATTTTGATTATTATGCTACGGCTCCTATACACTTCATAATTTGAAATGGTCCAATATATCGCGATGCCAATTTTCCCTTTTTACCAAAATGCATAACTTCTTTCATAGGAGATATTTTAAGAAACACTTGATTGTCAACCTTAAACTCTAATTCCCTTATTCACTAATTCAAATATAATTTTTGCTAGTTTTGAGTAGCCTTCATTTGAATATGAATCAATTACACCATTTCAATAGTGTTTAGTACAAGATTCGGTCCTAAACAACTTTGCCTTTCTAAGTTTGAGCCAACCTATTGGAGATTTACATCTCGTTCCATACAACATCTCAAATGGTGCCATTTGGATACTAGATTAATAATTGTTGTTGTAAGTAGATTCAATAGGTGGAAAATACTTTTCCCAACTCCCCTTAAATTCCATCACGCATACTTAAAGTATGTCTTCCAAAATCTAAATCATTTGCTCCAGTCAACCATATGTTTATAGGTGAAAAGCTATACTAAACCACAATCGAGTACCCAATGCTTATTAAAATGATTGCCAAAAGTGAGAAGTAAACTAAGTACCACAATCCAAAATGATTGTCAAAGGAACACTATGTAAAGGAACTATTCGATCAAGGTACATTTGTGCATATTGAGCAGCTAAGTAAGTCATCTTGATTGGCAAGAAATGAGTCGATTTGGTTAGGCAATTAATGATAACCCAAATCGAATTGTAGCCTTTTGGCGACCTTGGCAATCCAACTAAAAAGTCTATCATTATGCTCTCCCATTTCCATTTCAGAATTTTAATGGATTGATGCAATTCTATCGGATGTTGATGTTTTACTTTCACTTGTTGACATGTAAGACATTTATTCACATATTCAAGCACATCTCATTTCATGCCTTCCTACTAGAATGCCTCTTTCAAATCTTGATATATCTTAGACACTTCCAGGTGCATTGTATATGATGAGTTATGAGATTAATGCAGCAAATCATCATGAACACTAGAGGGAACCCATATCGTCTTTCATTTTTAACCATTCCTATCATGTCAGCTACAAATATTGAGTTTGGTTTTGCTTTTGTCCTCTATTTAAGAATCACACATTGTGAGTCTTGTTTCTGAGCTTCCATAACATGATCAACCATTTGATCCAAAACTTCTAGTTGTATGCCAAGCTTCTCAAATTTTGGATAAAAACATATTAACTTTTCCTTTTTAGAAAGAAGACAAGCCAAACTACTTGCTGATTTGTGACTTAACGCATCTACTACCACATGTGCCTTGTTGGGATGATACAATATTGAACATTTATAGCCTTTTACTAGCTCCATCCATTTTCACTGTCAAAGATTTAGATCTTTATATTCGAAGATATATTTTAAGCTTTTGTGGTCCATATAAATTTCATATGTTTCTCCATACAGATAGTGCCTCCATATCTTTAAGGCAAAGACTACCATTACCATTTTCAGATCATGAATAGGATAATTCTGCTCATGTTTCTTCAGTTGCCACAATGCATATATGATTACTCTTCCATTTTGCATCCACACATATCCAAGTCCAGTTTGTGAAGCATCACAATACACTATGTAGCCACCTGATCTAGATGGCAATGCCAATATTGGGGCCGTTGTCAAGCATCTTTTTGGCTTTTGAAAGCTTTATTCACATGTAGGAGTCCATTCAAATCGCATTCTTTTTTAAGTTAGCTTAATCAACAGTGTAGAAATCTTGGAGAAATCCTTGACAAATTTCTGATAGTATCTAACTAATCCTAAGAAACCTTGGATTTCTATAACCTTTGTAGGCCTGGGACAATTCTCTACAGTTTTTACTTTCTGGGGGATCAACTTATATCCCTTCTTGTGACACTACATGATCGAGAAACTTGATATTGGTTGCCCAAAATTCACATTCGAAAAATTTTGCATAAAGCTTATGCTCTCGTAGAGTTTGTAACACAATTCTCAGGTGTTGCTCATGTTCTTCCTCACTTTTAGAATATACCATAATATCATCAATAAACACAACCACCAACTTATCCAAAAATAGTTTGAAGATTTGATTCATCAGGTTCATAAAAATAGTTGAGGCATTCATCAACCCAAATGATGTTATAAGAAATTTGTAATGCCTATAATGCATACAAAAAGTAGTCTTGGGCACGTCTTCTTTATAATCTTCAACTAATGCCCGATCTCAAGTTTATCTTTGAAAAATATCTCACCCCTTGCAACTAATGAAACAAATCATCAATACAGGGAAGCAGATATTTATTCTTAATAGTCACCTTATGCAACTAATGATAATTGATACACAATTGTATTGTTCCATCTTTCCTTTTAACAAAGAGCATGGGCACTCCCACAATGAAATATTCAAACAAATGAAGTCTCTATCAACCAATTCTTGTTGTTGAGTTTTCAACTCTTTTAACTCCATTGGTGCCATATGGTAAAGAAAGATGGAAATAGGTTCAATGCTAGGTACTAGATCAATCATAAACTCGATTTCCCTATCTGGTGGTAACCTGGGAAAATCATTAGGAAATATATTGAGGAACTTACGTATCACTGAGGACCTTACTCGGATTTAGAATGTTTTTAGTTTTTCACCATAGCTAAATAAGTTGTGCACCCCGTTTTTAGCAATTTCTAAGCTTGCACACTAGAATTCAAACTAGCTATCTCAACTATTTGTTTTCCTTAAAGCATTATAGGACAAGATTCATCCATATGGAATGTAAGCATCTTATCAAAACAATTCATGCATACATAGTGTTGAGAAAGCCAATCCATACCTAGAATTACATCATAATCAATCATGTCTAACATAACTAGATTTACGGATACTTGCTTATCTTCTATCATTATAGCATAGTCTCTAAACAAACAGTTGACTAGAAGGGTCTTACCAACTGGAGTCATGACTATTAATGGTGATTCCATTGGTTCATCAGGTTTGTTTAATAAAGCAACAAATTTCTTTGCAATAAAAGAGTAAGTAGCTCTAGGGTTAAACAATACCTGAGTGTCACAACCCAAATTTCTGGCCATAATCGGCATGAATATCAATCCCTAATTGACAATCACTAGCCTTGAATCCCTATATACATTATCATTTACTACTCATACTTGTTTCAATATTCCTAAATCAATTCTATTTAAACCCAATTGATTAGTTGAGAAATTAAAAGTTTATAGAAATAAAGTAAGACATATTTAGATGTAGGTATATTTATATAATATACAAAGACAATGCCCAATCAAGGCACATGCCCCTAGAAACAATAGTGTTGAAAATTTACATCAAGTTTCAAAATAGCATGTTCTCCACTTTCTGTAGGACCTTACATTTTGCTAGACTTATTAGTTCTAACTTTATATGCTCCTAAAGGACTTGCTATGGTGGTTGTGAACATATTAGTTATTATTTCAATAGGATTAACATCCATCCTTACATTCTAATGGAGGAACAATAACAATATTCTGAGAATCTAAAAAATTATCCACAGAAGAGTGAGTCTGGGGCTTAGTGAGATAAATCCTTACCTAACTTATGAATTTCTCATTAATAAATATGACACTTGCACATCATAGCCACATAATCATATTTCATGCCAGGCTCAATAAACAAATCATAGATTCCTAGAGACTAACCTTTGTATCGCATCACATTACATCCTTATTAACACATTATAAATAACCATGATCTTCTTATGTCGTCAATCCATCGTCATCAATCATCACTTTATCTTATCACATTTCTGTGTTTCACAGAATACATAAGTAACTAACCTCTTGTTGGCATCACTTGACATTTTCACTAACACATTATAGGGAGTCATGATTTTTCTATAGTTTCAATAGGTAACATCAGTCATAACACTTTTAGATCACATTACCATATTGTAATTTAGCATTTTACAATACAACAACTCATGTGCATAAGAAAAATAAATAATAACAATCAAAATACTCCTTATTACTCCGTTCACACCTATCCTGCACAAACCTAGCCTTATCCCTTTGAGCTAGCCGTATCCTACTATTCATATTAGAATGTGTAGATTTAGGATCTAGTTCATTTGTCCCATCTCATCTCATCAACCTCATCTTATTCTCATCATTTATCATCCTATGTTTCATATGGAATTTTCAAGCATTTTAATAGTATAAATCCTCATCACATTCATTTCATATAATTCGTCATCATATATCACGTATCATCATCCCTCATCTCATAGGGAAATCTCAAAATTTTCAAACAGTATCATTTGTTATAACAATCATGTTACAAAATTCACACTCAATCAAATTTCATCATTATTAATCATCATTTCTCATAATAGTCACAGCATAAGTTCTCATAAAGTATCGGATCATAATCATATACTCTTCATCATAGTCTCAATTACATGGATCTCATTCCATTACTAATACAACCATACACTCCTTGTCACATTATTATAATAGCCATCAGGATTATTATCACAATATCAATATGTTTAGACAATTATTAGATTTATTGATATTGTCTTATGCATTGCTCATTTAAGATTTCTTAATTGTTGTACTCAAATCAGCTTGAATTCATATCACACAATACACAATCCATTGCCATCATGATATCTTCAATATTGTTGTCATAACATCATTAATTATTTTATCCATCCAAGGATCATTTTCATTTATATTTGCAAATTTAATTACTTAATTTTGAACATATTCTAACAATGTTAATACTTCGTTATTCAACCATTCAATTATTTAATCATTTCCAAAACCCAGCCATACCATCCATACAACTATAAAGAAGAAGTTATAAACTATCTTGTAACTCTTTCAAAAGGAATATTTTAGCATATGTTCCACTTTCAAGGCTCACGATTCAAATCTCTCTTATTTGCACTTAATTTGTGATTTTGATCATAAAAATAGAGTATGCCTTTAAGCCATTTTGATTCGAATAGGAAATTACACTTGTTCTACATGATTCAAATCGACCTATCCTAGCCCTATTTTTGATCCTAATGGCCATTCAAATTGCATATAATCCTTGACTTCCCAAAAGTTTGCAACTTGTAATGAGCAAACTTATATTTTGAACTACTTGGGCTCAAATTGAATCAAAGCCTTCACATTTAGTTCTTGCAATTCTACTTGACTTCTAGTTTTTAGTCTCGCGATTATGCTCACAATTTGATTTTATGTTTAGATTTATACAAGTTTTTAATGCAACTACATATTTCTACAAGAACATCCCTTATTTCCTTAACCAAACTTTATGTGCTAACTCAGCCAACTCTTAATCATGAAAGAACTAAGTATAAAACCAAGCTTCTACAATCAAACCACTATATTTATATCAACAACACCAATCAAAATCAATTTATACCATAAGTTCAAATAATACCCATTTTCTTTAACATACACCACAAATCAGTTGTTTTTACCATTAGTAAGTTATTTTATAACTCACAAGAGAGGTCAGAATTACTCACAAAGGTGGTTGAGAGCAAGAAATCAAACTAATTCAACCAAAGTCTTCAACACTATTCATGAACAAGAGAGAGAAGGGATGTTAGATTTCCTTGAATTCTCAAGAGTTTTCTTGCATCAAATAGTCAAATACCATTAAATCATGACTTCAATCCATAAAAACAAGTTAGAAATAGAAGATTTGAGCCTCAAAATTACTAGAAAATCCATATGCATTTATGGGTTGAACAATAAAATGAATATTGAGTTTCAAATTTGAAAATTCATATTTTAGATTATACTTGATGAATCAACAAGATTTTTGTATCAAATTGACATGGAAGAAGAGAGGAATCAATAGTAAAAATATGAGAAATTAACATAAGGGAATGAATTGCTTACTTGTAGAGAAAGATAGTGTAAAGAGAAAAGGAGAGCTCCAAGTTAAGTTAGAAAATAGTGCATGAATTGCATCAGAAGATGGCAAGAAGAAAAAGAAGAAGTAGCTAGCTTTGGAGGGTAAAATAGTAAATATTTGGGTCAACTTCCCTTGGCTTCAAGTTGACTAGTTTTTCTTTTAACAACTTTTCCTATTTCCTTAACTTCAAGCCCAAATTCAACATACTCATCAATCACTAGCAACTTTGAAAATTTGACACAAATTAGTTAAATTGATTATTTTCATAATGACCATAACTTTTCACTCATGGGATATCTATTGCCCTAGTTTCAATCTCTTTGAAGTTTTTTGAAAATTAAATCCCAAAAACATGGATTCTCTTATATAATTTGTAATGAATTTTTTTTTTGAGGATTTCTAAAGTTCATATAATTTATTTCTACCATATTTAGAAATTTTGGAGTATTACACCTAGCTTGCAAACCATATATTTTTAAAGTACCTAAAACTATGACATTCGATGCTTAGGCCTCTTGTTTAATAAGATTGTAAACTCTCGCCATAGGTTCATCAGGGTTTCTCCCTCGATTACTTCTTCCATCACTCTTGCTAGTCATAGCTGGTGTTCTTTATGAAGCTATAGATTTTTATTGGCTGATTTTGAGGTTGAGCTTGATAATTTGCACCATATCCTGAAGAACTTATATTTATAAGGCATTCTCTCACCCTATTTCCAAGTTGTCTATATCAAAAACATCTTGTTAGATCTCTTCTACATGGTCTATGACAATTTGTATTGTAGACCTTGCATC
Organism: Saraca asoca; assembly: GCA_026873985.1. NCBI lineage: Eukaryota > Viridiplantae > Streptophyta > Magnoliopsida > Fabales > Fabaceae > Saraca > Saraca asoca. Next base: position 13,059 of record JANHAO010007461.1, read on the forward strand.
TTGGTATGTTAGCATTGAAGTTCCCCTAACTCTAAGGTGGATTTCTTCCATGGAATGGAACAAAAGTAATTGAAACTGATTAACCATCTGTATTTCTTCTCGTAGTCAAATTTTGTGATCAAGGTAGTCTAGTAAAATTCCCTTTCCACCTAGTTGGTGGTGTCCTACAGGTTAGAGTTGGTCTTCCACTAAGTGCAAATATTAGCTCTCTCAGATTGAGCTCCTTTTTTACTACCAAGGGACATTTCCCTTTCATTTCACTTCTTGGACCTCAATTGACTCGCGAGGGCTGGTTCATGGCTTGCTGATACGTTATATCTAGATTAACTTTAACATGATCAAAGTAATAATCATGGAGCCTTTGCAGAAACCTCTCTACCTTCGTAGTCTCATTAGGAATCAAGTTAGTAGCATATAATGAAAGTCAAGTAAATTGGGCATCGTAGTCACTTATGGACATGTTCTCTTGTTTCAAATTTTCAAACTTCCAGGCATTTGCTAGCTAGACTCTGGAAGGAAGAAATTGAAAGGTTTCTTGGAACATTGCCCAAGTTAATGGTTCGGCATCAACAACTTGCCCCTTGATAGCTATCAAGTACTAGTAATGCGCTAAAACATCTAATTGATACCCTACGAATTCTATCAGTAAGGGTTTAGGACACTGCAACATCCTACCATATCTTTCAATTTAATCAAGAAATTGATACAAGTGCATGGAAGGATCTATTTCGACATAACATGGTGGTTTCAATTTAGAAAATCATAAACAATTCTTAGTCTATTCTTTTATTCATTTCTAGTAGGAGTGGTTTGAGTTCTTTCATTTTGCCTATTCCTATAAGGCTCTTTATTCTAGCCTTGATTCTGGTTTTGTGTTAGTACATCTATCAGGCAATCCATTACCTACTAGACTAAATTTTCTGCCCATTGAGGGACTTTAGGGTTATCGTCAACTTTATAGTGTCGGCTGTTTCATCCAATGGATGACCCTTCATTATCAAATTCAAATTCTTGACTTTCATATCTTCTAGTTCTCACCATAATCTATATTACAAAATTAATTAGATTTTCAAGACATACAAAAAGTTCCAATTTAACATTGCTGATATGGATACATATTTCACAAGGTCAACAAGACTGGTATTAGTAATACGTGCTCCCAGGTGCACACATGCTACTGGTATTATTCTTATTAACACTTGGTAAAACCACCGCCACTATGTGACTCTAACCAACTCTACATACAAGCTATGTTTATAGGTTTAGCCTAAATCTTTACTCTGATATCAAACATGTCATGACCTAAATCCCTAGTTATGACCAGCATGAATATCACCCTTATTGATAATCACCAGTCTCTAACCTATCATTATTATCTCTTTTATCCTTTTCCACTCATATAATCACATTAATACTTTCAAATCACATCTACTTAATCTTGATTGGTTGGTTAAGAAATAATAAACTTGTAGAAAGAAGGATAGATATATTGGAATATAAACATACTTTTATTATGTACAAAGGCATTGCCCAATAGACACATGCCAGTTTAAACATTAGTTTTAGCAAGTTTTCTACAAGTCCCTAAAAGACTTACACTAACAACTAACTAACTCTAGGACTTAAACCCTACACCACCTCACATATCTCTATAAGGCGAAAGACAACTAAAGAGTTAGGTTAATCTATGTCTTATCATGAAACCAAAAGCGTAGGTTAAACTAACTAAGCCCTTAGGATATTCTATGACTATTCTATTTATAGATTTTCAATAGGCTAGCAAAATATATAGATAGATGGTTGAAACCCTAAGGGTCAAGCCATCCTATGGCCATCATCAAAAGGACATTTGCGGGTCTAAGGAAATAATCTCAACCTCATGTAAAACCTCATAGCCAACTAAATTTAAAATGATGATATGGTAAATCTTGATTTGGTACACTCCTAGGTGACTCTCTATGGTGGTAGTAAAGACATTGGCAATGATTTCCATAGGGTCGTTGTTCATCCTTACTTTTTGGGAGGTGGAATAGCTACAAATTCTTAAGAATTTAAAAAATACTCCATAAAAGAGTGAATCTGGGGCTCAATAAGGTAAGTTTGTACCTAACTTATGAATTTCTCAACAATAACAATACATATGTACATCATAACCATATAATCATATTTGATACTCGGCTTAATAAATAAGTTATAAGTCCCAAAGACTAACCTCTAAATGGCATCACATCACATTATCATTGATGCATTATAAAGAACCATGATTTTTTTACGGCCTTAAGTTGTCATCATCAATCATCATGTCGTTAAGTCACATTATATCTTATTCAGTATTTCTTAGAATAAAAATTTAGGTAAGAAGCAAAATAAATAATAACAGTCAAAATCCTCCTTGTTACTCCTTTCCAACCTTATCCCTTTAAGTTCTACCTTATCCTTTGCTCCATGTCAGAACGTGCAAATTTGGGATACGGTTCATATACCCCATCTCATTATCATCAATCATCATCCCATGTTTCATAGGAATTTTCAAAGTTTCAAATGGTATCATATCTCATAATAATTATGTCACACAATTCACATTCCGTCACAATCATAATCACACATTCTTTGCCACTTTGTCACCATTGTTGGTCCTAAAAAATACAATGATCTTTCCCTTAGATCAAATGATTTTTAGTTAGGATTCTTATTAAAACTCAGCAGAAGGCTTTAAATCCTTTTTTGAAAATGCTCTTTAGATTTAGATTGGATTCTAATAATATTTCACAACTTTATTAATTGATTACTAATTACAGATAGCAAAAACAAATTGTCAAATAGAATGTGTGCAGAAAGATCAAGAATAGAATATGTGCAAAATATATGTGTGCAGTAAAAAGATAATTTGCAATAAAGATAAAGAACCATAAGGAACACCAAGATTTTAAAGTCATTCAACTCTAATTGAAACTGCAATTGAAGTCTACATCCACTGGATCAATCCTCAACCAGATGGCCACTTTTATTAACAACCACATGAATTAATAGAGCTCTTACACACTAGTTTACACCATAAGATTTGACTGGGTTTTTGCTAACCTATTACATAAGATTTGATTGGGCTTTTGCTAACTTAGATACAAAAGTTCTTTTATCTCCTACAGACTATGATCAACCTCATAACCTAAAAGATACTATAGGAATTCTTTAAACCTCTAACTAATTATGATCAACCTCATAATTCAAGAAGATGCAAAGAGAAGATCAACCCTTTCTTTGTATCTTAGATTTCTATCAACCTAGAAATCTAAAAACAAAAAACAAGAATATAGTTAGAAATACAATACTATAATTAAGATGTAAATCTCCAACATCTAGTGTGTGTTCTTCACAAATTTGCTCCAAGAATTATTGAATAGATGAAATCCAATGAGGCGGTTATAGATCAGTTTATTGCTATGGGCTTTCTCTATTTTTTGCAATGTATGATATGTTTGAAATGAGTCTTGGGCTATTTATAGTGTGTTGCAATCGACATTTGAAAAATAACTAACTTTTAGTCTGTGAATCAATTCATGAATCGATTGAAAGTGGTTACCAACTAATGAATCAATTTATGAATCAATTCATCTATAAAGATTATCAAGAACTTCATGATCTAATAATGCATGAATCAATTTACACTGTAATGTAAGAAGTCATGAATCAATTACCTAATTGATTCAAAAATATTCCAAACTTTTAGTAAAACAAATTTTCAAAACAATTGTTCATGAATCGATTTATGAATCGATTCAAGTTCATTCCACAAGTTTTCCAGTATGAATCAATTCGTGAATCGATTCACACAATGAAAAATAGTTTTTATAAAAGTTTCACTAGTGAAAGAGTATTTGAAATCTTTTATTTAAAGCTCATATCAAATGATTTATTTCTACCTCAATTTAACTAGTTTAAGAAACTTGGTTAGATCAAATTGGATTAGAACACATTTACAAAAGATTATCATAAAATCAACAAAAATACTATATCTAAAGTGAATCTCTTGAATATCCTTGATCAACTTTGAATCTGCTAACATTTAACAAACTTTAAACACATAAACATATTATGATATTGATCAAAATTATTTTTTAATATTAAAACTAAAAAATGTGTGCTAGCAAGGCTAACAACCATAACTATCAGGGTTGTAGCCATAGTCATGGTTATTGCCATAGCCTTAATATATATATAATTAGTAGATTGATTGATATTAGCTTATGATTTGCTCATTTTTAACTTATTAACAATCGAATTAGGAATTGGTTGGGATCTATATGAGGTTAGATTAAGGAGATGAGAGTTGTTTAAGAGAGAAATGAATTTAAGCTAAATAGGGTGTCTAAATCTAGAGGTGTAATTAGAAATGCAAGCATGATCACGATTGAAATTTGAGAAAAACTGCAGAATTCAAATGAAAAAGTTTTGATTCAAACCACGAGAATTCAGCACAAAATGAGAGTCTGCTTGTCTAAAATTACAGACTTTCCAGAAGTCCAAAATTTGAACATGATCAGAATCACGACTGGAATATTAAAATAGGGTAAGGAAGGTTTGATTTGAATAGTAAGAAACTAATTAGATTTTTTATTCAAATCACAAGGCATAATATAGCTTGGTTTCTAAGCACATGATCATAAGATTAGTGTAAATATGACGATTCGACTCGTGAGTTTTGGAAATGAAGAGGAGTAGTAGAAAAATAGGGGAAACATGTCCCATCTTCCATTAGGTCTTAAGGTTTGGACACACCACTCATTAAAATCTTAAACGAATATTAAACCTAGTCTTTCCAAACATGAAACCAAATTTATATCAACAAGTCCAATCAAACTCAAACTTTGCTATACAAACATGAATACCCATCCATTTTCTTCAACTTACATGAACATTCAGTGGATCATAATCAAATAATCACATTATAATTCATAAGGAAGGTGAGAATCACTCTCCTAAGAGCTAGAAACAAGAGATCAAAGCTAATCCAATAAAGGTTTTCAATTTTCTTCAAGAACAAGAAAGAAGAGCATGTTAAATGCTTGTTTTTTTTTTCAAATTTTTCTCTTATCAAATAAATATATACCATTAGATTATGATTTTGTTTCATAGAAACAAGCTAGAAATAAAATATTTAAGCTCAAAAAATTAGAAATGATATGGGTTCATGGGTTGAATAGTGAAACAAATAGTAATTATTGGATTCAAAAATTCATAACTCTGATTATTCTTCATCAATTAACAAGATTTTGGTACCGAATTAAAGAGGAAGAAGAGAGGAATTAGTGGCAAAAATATGAGAAATTAACGTGAAAGAATAAGATACTTACTTGAAGAGAGAGAAAGTATAGAATGAGAAAGAGTAAGCTCGTGGAAGATAATAAATGTTGCATGAAAAGCAACCAAGGAAGGGCTAAAAGAAGAAAAGGGCAACTAACCTTCTTGAGGGCAAAATGGGAAAAAATTGAGTCAACTTTGTCTTTAACTCATCTTTGACTTTAATAACTTTTCTTATTTTCTTAACTTCGAATCCAAGTTTGACATACTCATCAATCTCCAGTGGCCATGAAATTTGTAGCACAAATTAATTGAATTAATTATCATTGTAATGACTATAATTTTACATTTGTTGGGTAACCGTAACCATGGTTTTGGCTTCTCAAAATTTTTTGAGAAATTAAATCCCTAACATACGAATTTTATTCTATAAGTATTCAAAGTGAAAAATTCAATCATCTGAGGATTCCTAAAATTCATATTACTTATTTGTACTATTTCTAGACACTTTGTATCTCAAATTTATAGTCTTGAAATTCTCAAAATTTTCAAATTCTCCTTTTTCAAATTTTTTGAAAAGCTATTCTATTACTGAAATTATTTTTAGAAAACTCATGGTATTATAAATAAATATTGTGGGAGAATGATTGGGACTTCAAATGATATGGCCTTTTGGGAATTTTTGAAACATATGGGTGGACTGGATGTGAGTTTCCAAGGGCTAGCTTATACATGGTCCAATAAATGTGCAGACAAAGCCAACATCCAAGAAAGATTAGATAGGGCTATCAATTGCCCACATTGGAGGACATTATGCCCTAAAGTAGGTCTCTTACATTTGATAGCAACAAATTCTTATCATAATATGATAATATTTGGTACTTGCTTGGATAAGGATAAAGCTCTAAGGCCATTTAGATTTATTTAAGCTTGGTCAAGAGATAGCAGTTGCAGGGACATTATTACCAATGCATGGCATCATGAGGGGACATGTTCCAATTCTTTATAATTTGTCTAGAAGTGTAAGAATGCTAGAGATAAGCTTAAAAATAGTATTTGACACATTTTGGGTTTGCCCATATTAGAATCTGTTGTATACTGAAAATGGCCCCGCGAGGACAAGTCCCCAAAGAAAACGTAAACTAATCCTCGCACCTCAATAAGAAGTTCATGAGGGGCCTCGCTGTGAATAGCAGAAGGCAGTAACAGTGAAAGTAACCTCAAACGTCGGGCCTTGTCTCGCTCATTGCGATATAGTAACGATACGAGATATGTCCCGTATAGCAGCATCTTAACGACAACACGACCCAGCGAGATTGGCGGTCGTTCTTGCACCCGCTAAAGCGAGTCCCACGACATCCCCAATATCAAGAGCTCTCACTGAGGATGTTAAAGCATCTTTCTCAACACGAATAAATGGTCTTGAGCCTACGACCGGCCTAAAGGGTCCATCTTCACAGCCTATACGCTGCCAATAGTCGGATTGCAGTCTCTTCACTGTCTTTTCTTACTTATTTGATGTAATACAACTATAGCTTATAATTAATGCATGAAGCCCTTCCTCTATAAATAGGATGGCATTATTAGAAGAAAAAGAGGACAAATCTTGGTAAGTAGAAATCTCTCAGAAGCTACAATAACAAAATCTTTACCGTGGACGTAGGGTCCAGTAAACCTAGGTATAGCCGAACCATGTAAAATCCAGTGTCTTCCCTCATATTCTTTCTACCACCTACTCTGTTACTTTATTTTTGCACACTAACAAAC
>JANHAO010007462.1:0-20124 GCA_026873985.1 Saraca asoca
AATTTGAGAATAAAAACATATGTTTACATAAGATTTTGTTGAGTTAAATTGATTATTATAATTGGGTTTATGCAGAACTCAGATGAAAGAGAAACGGTGTGCAGTGGGTGTTTGCCTTCTTGTTACTTAGGCTCTTTTGAGAAGAACAAAGAATCCATTGATTCATGACGTGAAGTTTCTCCACCAAATTTTTGTAAAAAGAGAATTAGTATAAAGCACATTTTTTTAAGTCTTGAATTTGTAGATATTGTGAGCTAATTAGTATCGGATTGTTGTCATGTAGATTGAGAAATTCTACCTTATTTATAATATAAACAAAATTCTTTATTTCATGAGAAGAGGTGCAAAAATATATTTTAAATTTGATTTTCTTTTGTGTCAAATATTGGAGTTTATATAAAAAATAAAAAAAAAAATTAAAATTCCAACGAAAATTATTCCATTGGAATAAAATTCCACCATTGGAATTGCTTGTGGGAGAAAATTTATAAATTGATATTCCAATGGACCATTTCCGTTGAAAGTTTCGTTAGAATTGGACATCCCAACGAGCGTTTTTCTAACAGATTGAAATTCGTTGGAATGCCAAATTCCAATGGATTTTTGTGAAATTCCAACGGATTTTATCCGTTAGAATTTCCTAAAATTCTTGTAGTGTTATAGAAAGGACTCTGACTTTTTTTAGATCAGTAATTTTATATGTACTATAATTATAATAAAAAGAGATTACAATATTTACAAGTTATTACATAATACTATAATTTTGAATGAATGAGATTTTAACACATGTCATTTTTACATGATTTCATATATTATATAAATGATTTTTTTATTTAAAATGTGCTATAAGTTATAAGTGGAAAAATTTTAAATTATTTATTAATAATCTAATTTTAACCTAATCGATAATTGATTTAAGAAAAATTATTATAAAATTATTAAAATTGTTTTAATTTTCATAAATCACTTATTTTACATACAAAATAATTGATTTATTATGATTTCTGAAGTTTGTGTACACTCCAACCACACACATATGGAAGAATCAACTTATTCTTTTCTTTAAAAAAAGAACCTTGGTCTCGTTCCTTCTTTCAAACAAATCATTAATCTTTAATAAATGAAAGTAACTAGCTATTGCGTACAGTTAGGAGCTGATTTGAGGCATTGCTTGTATTTATAATCATTCGAATTATCACATGTTAAAATGCTGCATAGGAATCTCTCTAAACCTGCAGTGCTGCTGCGATGTCTTCGCAGTATGTGGTATTCGAGTGCATATCATCTCATGCATTTTAACATTATTATTAGCCTTCTATCTCTGTCCTTTTTTTTTTTTTTTAATTTTTAATTTTCCTGTTGAGGTACACCATGTACAGTTTATTGTTTACTATAACTTTCTTGAATACAATCACGAAGTGCTTCACCTTTATGGTTTCAAGAAATAACAAAAGCAACCAGGCCCATGACAAAAAGGTCATTTCATCGAAATTTTTAGCTAGGCTGTTTGCGTTTTGGGTAGGATAATCATGGAGAGCTCAAATCTTATCTTGTGATTGGATGGTGGAGAATAGAGGACGAGGAAGGTTATATCATAATCATAAATTTTGACGAAAGAAAGTAAAAAAAAAAAAAAAAAAAAAGAATCATGATTAATCCTTCAAAATTTCCAAACATCTTTATCATTCACTATTTTATATTTGTCTACTTTCAGAGTTTTTAGACGATTTTTCAAACATATAAATAAGGGAAAAAGGAGTTATTCTTAACCATCCATTTTCTTCTTTTTCCTTATCTTCTATTCTTGTTTTCATTTTCCTTTTCTTTATAACTTCCAAACATACCATTATATTATGTTTGGATGGAGGAGAATAGAGGGGAAGAAGAGAGAAATAAGCTTATGTCATAACATTCTTCTTATTTAGGAATTTTGATCAAGGAAGAGAAGAGAATGAAAAGTTTAAGGTTGATCCTCTAATACCCTTTAATAGTCTCTTGTGTTCCTCCAATTTGGAGAATTTTGAAATGATTTTTTAAACATTCAAATAAAGGGATGAGAAATCATGACTTAATGTGTTTCACACATTATAAAATATAGTTTTTAGTTTATTGACTAAATCAAACAACTTTTTCTTTTAAATATGTTTAATAAATTAACTTTTTGAAAAAAAATCTATTTTGATAAATTTCATAAAGTAGTTTATAACTTTTAAAAAAGAATTTTTAATATTTTATTTTTAAATTGATCCCTTTTCTTTTCATCAATTGATAGTTCATATCTTAATTATGTATTAATATTTTTTTTAATATTATATTATTGTTAATGTTCTTTTTCCACAAAAACATAAGAGATAAAAAAAGTATTTACACATTATTCCATATTTGATTTACAATCATTAATTCAATATAAATAAATAAATAATAAATAAGTAAATAAATAAATATGTGATGTTATAAAATATAATTAATCAAATTAATTTTAGATAATTATATTCTTATTTTAAATATTTTAATTATATTAATATAATTTAATATTAAAATAAATATAAACTTATTTACTTCATATATCTATATATATTAATAGTAATATATGTTTTTATGTTATTTTATATTTATAAATTAATTTAACATATAATTTTATAAATATTTTTAATATAATCAATTAACTTTCAATTAACAGAATAATTTATTGACTGTCAATTAATTTATCACTATTTGCACAACTTTTCGGTACTCGATTTCCTCCATTCTCTCTCATGATTTTTCTCCCATCCGCCTCTCAATGTCCAATGAATCGTAAACCACAAACCACTACTGGTTTTTTTCGAGAACTATCGTTGTCGACATGAGACCCTCGACAAATCAAAAGGTTGAACTTCTCTCTCTGTCTCTTTCTGTATTACTTGCTCTCCGTATTCCTTGATGCACACTGAGAGAGGGCGATCGAAGTAGGGGTTATCCCATTAATGGAGAGCCAAAATGGTCCATGCCTCGCTGGTTTTGGTTGAATGTTGAGGTAGCTCTTCTCCTTTTCACAAGGAAAAGTGGATGGCCCCCTTCCACTGCCTTCTTGGCAATTTAATTTATCGTAATTATTTGTTGTTATTTATCTTCATTAGACAAGTAAATCCAATAATTATCTACTTAAAGTTTTTAAGAAAAGTTAAGATAGGTTTGTCCTAAGCCTTAATCTATTAAGAGCTCCCTCGTTCCATGTCAAATGGAGACAATTTTCTAATATTATTATAGCACTAAAAACTAATTCAAAAAAAAATTAATTTTTTAATTTTAACATGCATTCTATCAAAATGTTATAAATCTAACTTGTCAAAATATAATTGTAGTTAATATATGACATAAATCCAATGCAAAACTGAATCAATTAGCTCTAGACTAACTAAATTATATACTTAAAATTTAGCATATTATTAACTAATATTTTCCCGACAAAAGTTTTTTTTGTAATTGCGTTCTAGATTACTTGTTAGACACATAATTCAGAAATAGGCTAACTTTTCCAAGCTAACAACTATTTTTACTAATAATGTATCACATGCTAATTCTTAACTTACAATAGCTTATGAAGAGTCCTTAAAAATAGTTAACACTTCAAATAAATATATATATATATATATATATTTTCAAGATATGTCATGTGTGATTGTTATTCTCAAATGTTAATATGTCGCATTGAGATGGATAACCACATAATTTAAGAATGAACAATGTATGCTTAAAAGGGTCTAATATAAGAAAAATTATATTCATATCATTCAATCAGACACTACTTTCGTAATTAGATAGAACATGAAAAATATAAGTCAAAAGATAAGCTTGCAACGTAAGACCAAACCAATGATGAGATTTATTCATAGAATGAAAAGAAACATGGCACATCTTTTATTTATTTATTTATTTTTAGGAAAATCATCAGAGTAGAGCACAATTAAAAAAATATAGGAAAAAATTCATTGTAATTATGAATGTATTGTTTATTTTACTTTACAATATTGCTAATGGAGTAGTCATTCAAAAATTAATTCTTTTTTTCAAGAAGAAAACTAGTAGGAAAAAAAATACAATTGTCCATGAATCACTACACACACACACACACATATATATATATATATATATAACTGATACTTTAAATGAAAATGTCATCAACTTCTCATAATTATAAAGAAAAGAAAACAAAGCCCAAAGATGAGAATAGGATAGGACAGAATTTAGGATGCAAGTATCTAAATTGTCCAAGCTCTTTCAAGATGTAAATCAAATATGAAATTCTAAGGTTAAGTGATGATTGTATGGGTCCAATACGAGAAAAATGTCGCTTGCATATGAAATCCGATCAAGGAACAAATCCAAAGATCACTCCTTAGGAAATGATACTTTACATCATGACAGCAAATCCAAAAATCAGACCTTAAAAAAATGATACTTTACATCATGAAAGCAGTCCTTCAGAATATGTATTTGTCCTTGTGTCGACCTTTAAACCTCTGACCTATGCGAAGATAACCAGCTTTATGTGTTTAATCTTCAAAATTTAAAATGTGTCTATATATATGAGTATCTAACTAGCAACTAAGGACAAAGATCAATTAGCTTGAATAAGAATGAAAAATATTTATTTGCTTGAGTTCCATAACTTAAATGTGTGAAACTTTGAGTTCGAGTGGCACAAGTACAAAGACTAGAAATTTATATGCAAACATGGGAAGTATGTTGCCTTCTTTCTTATTGTTTGTGGTTAGATGAAAATGTCTGTGACTTATATAAATCGAAATTCTTTATTGATACTTTCTTTTAGAAAATAAAGTATGGTGAATAAAAATTCAATATTGAACAACATATATGCTTCCATTGTTAAAATAGAGAAAATGCAGCCAACGGGGGTGATGTCCCATTCCCATTCTTATTTCTATTTTATTACATTCCATCCAATCAAACTAGATAAAAAATAATTTTTTTTTTCAAATAAAATAAATAAATACAACCAACAAGTGTTGACTCTCATAGAAGAGCATATTTTTCTCTTTTCTGTTTTGAGTTCAAACCAACTAGTGTTGATGTTTGTAGAAGAAAAAACATGTAGCTGGGTAAAGAAATTAAGGTACATTCCTAATTTATTAATCATTTGGTTATTTTGAACAAATTGTTAGATATTATTAGAACTTAAAAGAGGTTTGGTTGAACTTGTGGAAATGAAAACAGATTGTAATAATTATTTTTTTAATTTGTTTGATTCAACGAGAGAATAGAATCATACTATTTATGATTTCATTTATTACTATTTGATTAGATGGTAGTTAATAATAATAAATAGTAGTCAACAAACGTGGTAGGTGATAGTAGTCGATCGGTGATCAATAACAATAAGTAGTAATAGATGGTGGTTAAACACAATAGACAATGATAATCGATGGTCAATGGTAAAAGATAGTAATAGGCGATAATTAATAGTGGTAGGTGGTGGTGCTAGAGGCGATGATTAATGATAATAGACGGGTGGTGGCCAGTAGTCAATGATAGGATGTGGTGATGGGTAATGATCAACAATGATAATGGTGATGGACATTGATCAATGGTGAAAAGTGGTAATTGGTGGTGGTCAATAGTGAGACGCGATGGTAGGCGGTGGTTAACTATGGAAAGTGGTGGTAAGCGGTGGCCAATGATAACAGTGATGGTAGGTGGTGATCAATGGTAAAAAGTGGAAGTGGACAATGACCAGCGATGGGAAGTGGTGGTGGGAGTTTTGTAAGGTAAGAGAGAAAGAGAATAAGAGGAATATTTTTTTGTTTCTAGAGGGTAATATAATCCAATATCTTAAATGAGAAAAAATTTTCAAATGAGAGAAATTTGTTAAGATCTAAAAGCAACATATTCCACTACATATGAATCAAGCACTTAATAAAGGAATTGTTCTTTTGATTACGTTACTTGCCTCTAAAATTTTTCCAACCAAACATCTTTTAAAATTCTCTGATGCGTGAAAATATAATCATATTATAAATTAAATCAAATATTCATTCTATGAAAGAAAATGATTTTATAATTTTACTATAATTGCAAACACTCTTAAAATCATTTATCCTTAGTAAACTATTATAATATCTTTATATATGTGATGGTATTAATTTTATTTTGAATATATAAAGTAAAATCAAATTAATTGTATTAATCTTACTTTAATATTCTATAAAACTTAAGTTTTTTAAAATTAAATTTTTTAAAACTATTTGTATAAATATTACCATTTGAATAAAATTATAATTTATTTTATGTTAATATTTGTGCAAGAAATTATATAATATTTTTATATTTAATCGAATTTATAACAAAAAATTCGATTATTCACTTGTACATATATTATCAATTAATATATTTTATAATTTTATATAATAGTTGTAATTTATGTTTACTTAGTATATTGAAATAATCTAAATTATTTTTTTTAGTTTTTAAACAAGAATGAATACATTCTTGTGTCATTATTGAAAACATAAATCTACTTTAAATATATTTAAATATTATTTTATAATATTTAATAATTTAAAAAAATGTTTTTCTATTATATAACATTTTAAAAAATTAAATGACAATATAAATATATAAAATCATATGATAAAAATAGAGTGAGAGGTGATGAATTATAATGATAAGAAAATATCAAAATAAAAACATAAATGAGATGTGTATAACTATTTATATAAGTAAATAGGGGTGATCAGACCTTCTTAAACAGATTATAACCGATTGAAAATACTTAAAAGATGTCAGTTAAAATTGATTTGAGTTGGTACATGGTTCAAAACAAATAAAAAATTGACAAATTTTCAAGTTATAGTTAGAATCGATTTAGAGAAAGCTAACTGGTCTTAATCGAGTCTTGCTAAGAAATACCTTCTACTAAGTGAAATGACATCGTTTTTAACTCTCATCCAATAACCTAAGACAAAGCCCTCATTAAATTGACAATTCTTTTTCTTCACCCAATTTTCTCTCTCCATTCTCCAAACCTTTGACCAAATAGGTATAATTGCCATAATTTCCTTTTGCAGTTAATGATCCATCCCTATGTGGTGTATTTTTTTTTTTCTTTTCAAATTAGATAACTTGTGAAGGAATTTGAAAAAGTTATCAATCTGATCATGCAATTCTAACTTCATCTGCATGTCACCATATACTTGTTCATTTTTATTATCATCATCAATATCTTCATCACCTTATTTGCCTCATTAATATTGGTGATCATCAATGTCTAGTTTGGAAGGTTCTTCAATTGTTTCCTCTGACTTTGACTTACTTATATTAGCTTCAAACTCTTCCCTTAGCCTATTTAGAAATTTGAGTTTTGCTATTGGTGGATTTTCATCTAAAATAGCTCACATTCTATTTGTAGCTTGTTGTAGGTTTGTATGTGGCTTTGTAATTAAACACAACCGAACAAAACTGACTTGGTCGGTTTACATTGGTTAGATGAAACCAGGTCCATTGGTTTTGGTTGGAGAAATAGTTCTTAATTAGTCTAAATTGACTGATGAGCACTCTTATATATAGTATTCTAAAATTAAGTTGAAATCAACAATTTACTCCTTTAGTTTGTTATTTGCTTGTAATTTCACTCCTTTTTTTATTGAGATGCCATTAGTTGTCTCTTAATTCTGCATTGTTAAAATAAAATAGTCTCTTCATCCATTTTATTTCACTGTAACTCAAACAGAAGATGTCTATTTAGTACATTAAGTGTAAAACTAGCATGCTAAATCATAAGCTAGAAGAAAAAAACTGCTTTTGAGGAAGAAAACAATGTCATTCCTTGATTTTTCTAAATGAAACAAAGTATATTTAATCATGAACTTTCATACCTCCATTCTTTTACAAAAATTAATTATGAAATAACACATTTATCTCACTCAATCGCAACCTCCTTTCTAGTTAATTTGTGAGTTAACATGTTAGTTGGGCATTTAGCATGTTATGTAGGTGTCTTTTGTTTGGGTTATACTAGAATCAAATGAATTGAGGGATTCTTGTTTGAATGATATGAAATTAAGGGACTACTAATGACAGCTCAATAAAATGAAGATGAGGCAGATTAAAACATTAAATTGTTGATTTTATCTAAAATTAAAATCAAATTTAAAACTATATTATATATATATGAGAAAATAAGATGCATATGTTTAATCATATTAATTTAAATTAGTGTATTTACTAGTTAAACTATTTTAACTATATTTATTATTTTAATCGTTAAAAGGATTTTAATAGTATTATTAATAGATGAATCTAATTGGTATCCTACTAAATATATTTGTTAATAAAAGAAGATACTAAATTTGATATATTATCAATGTGAAACCTTTTGTATTATATGTAAATAAGAAGATAATATATCATTAAAAAATAATTAAAAAATATAATTTTTTTTATCAATAATATAAGAATTTTAATATTTTTTTAATAATGTGACAACATGAGTGAATAATAGCCTAAAACTTATTTATATTGATAATAAATCAAATTTAAAACTAAAAAAAAAAGAACATGATATGCCTTCCTTTCCATAGATATGATAGATAAATAACATTTCCACCGTACTGAATTTAGATTAAGAATTTATCACTTTCTTCTCCTGCTACTCACTAATAAAGCAAAACAGTATCACTACTTTTACTAAACCACAATTGTCCTTTATTCAAAGAAGATATGATGAAAAAAAATTAAAACTAATCAACCTTTGCCTGGAGTTTATCCGTTGGTTTTGTGAGCATATGATAGTTTCGGCGCAAGCAGAAGAGAATAGGGCTTTTTTGTAATTTAATGGGTGCACAAAATCTATTTCACTTGGTTGCGTGTTGAAAACACTGACTAGAGTGAAACATGTGCAGTATGTTCCGACCACATTAATTACATCATATGCTCCGAACTAAGAACTGTACTGCATCATTTATCATATGATTGCATGTCACTTTAAGACTCCAATACGGTGAAAATGACCACCGACTTTCTGGTAATTAGTAATTATCTACAAAAGTTTTCAACTATGTAAGGCCAAATATTGCGCATGCTCCCCGCAGCTAAATGGCAAAATTTCTAGTACTTGTTTCCTACTAAATATAGTGGCATGGAACATGTGTCAACCAACAAAATTGCATGTTACTCTTTCCAACTTAATGACATTATATTGATATAACATTTGAAGAATAAAAAGTTTCTAAATTTTAGAAGTGTGAAATTTTTTTTACATAATTATATAATATTGATATATAATTTTAAAAATTTTGAAAATCATGATCACTTCCGTCCTACTAAGCTCCGTCTTAAGGTTGATCTCAGACACACTTTTTCCCTTTAATAACTTTTTTCTTACAAATTATATTTTATCAAAAGTTAAGACAAATATTGTGTTTTTATATATGTTTTTACGTTAAAATATATTAATAGGTATTTTTTTGCAATTTGTTTTGTTATATATTTCTCCCTTTTTTTTATGGGTCTCTGGTTCTGAAAGCTTAGAAATTTGGGCTTGATCTTTCACTGGGCCTAGCCCAAGTGTTAAGATATTTCTGAAGGCCCAATGAATTTTGGATGGCGGCGGTTTCAGTATCAGATTGGATGGATAGAAGATTGCGTCCAAGGTGCTATTATGGCTGCGGATTCTTAAGAATCTGATTATCCAGAGCTAATAAATAAGTGGTGTCAAATTGAATAAATTAAGTAATAAGTAAAAGTGGATAATTAAATTAAAATAAATATAACTAGTGTTATTTTTATTTATTTTTTGTTATAGTCATAGAAAATAGAAGATGAGAACTTGAAGGCTTGTTTAAACGCAGATCACGTATATAATAGGCACAGAAATTCACAACACAACATAACATAACATAGACACACAAACCATGGACATCAGACGACATATCCGAAGGTTTGGAATGGATGAATAAGGGCTTTAGATTAGCGTCATCTATGATTATCTATTATCTATCTAATTTAATATATATTCACTAATTAAAATAAATATTTAATTAAATAATCATTAGCACGAAAAAGAAATCTGTTTTCTCATTGATTTACACACGAGCCTAGAATCATGAGAAATACTATGTATAAAGAAAAAAATTTCAAAAAATTCATTAAAGGCAAATTTTTCCACGGAAAAAATCATTGAAAAATTATTAATTTGATTTCCTACTTTTTTTTTTTTTTTTTTTTTGTGTATGAAAGCCCACACGAACTTAGAATTTAAGGACCAGTAACCCCCTCTCAAAAACATGGGAATCCGAAATCCCTCTCCCTCCCCCCCCCCCCAAAGTTTCTCTCTGATCACTCCAATGATACACACAAACATTATAAAAAACACGTTATTTTCGATGGATTGGTCCTTAGGGAAAAACGATTAAAATTTATGACGTTATTAGTTATCAATTATAGAAATTTATAGAAAATATTTAAAAAATTCATCATATAATAAGTTTTATCGGGCAATGGGTACACAATTTAAAAAATTATGCTTCCTTTTCACTGATTTTTGACAAAATTTTATTAAAAAATTTAAAAACAAACATATTCAGGTGTGCGATTTCTATCTTAATTTTCATTTTTTTTCCTTCCCCCGTTGCACTAGAGGTCTTCCTTCCTTTCCTAACTTAATTCTTGTGCTTTAAATATATTTTTTACAAATTTAAATCGATTAAATCATTCTTATTACTTTGTTTTATATTTTTATCAATTATTTTTTTTAATCATTACATTTTTTATGATTTAATTAGTTTTTCTTATTTAATGTATGTAGTTTTAAACTTTAATTTTTGTATGAGTTTTTTTATCAGTTTTCTTTCTTAAGCATTGATGTTAGTATATATTTTTAATTATTAGTTAATTAATTATTGATAGTTTTTTATATTGTAGGAGTTAATTTTTAATTATTAGTTATATTTTTTATATATTTGAATTAAGATAAACTAATTATATGTTTTGAATTATATTTAGAAATTATATATATTTTGAATTAAATTGAATAAGAATTATGAATTAGGAATTATATGTATATTGAATTAGGAATTATTTATATTTTGAATTACTTTAGGAATTATTTATATTTTGAATTACTTTAACTACTTAACAGTATTGTTGATATTTATTTAAGAATTATATATATTTTAAGTTAGAACCTATTTTTAGATTAGAAATTATATATATTTTGATTTTGTTAATTTTTGAAATTATTAATCATGTTGTTGCTTTACATTTGTTGAATGAAACTATTAAAATTAAAATTGTATGTTGTTGGAAATATGAATGTAGTAACTAGTACAAAAACTCTATCAAAATTTCTTTTTTAGAGTTAGGATTTGTTGACAGTGAAATTTAGTAAGATCCAAACTTCAGTCAACAGGAATAATTTTTGATACTCCAAGCTGCAATTCGGTTGAAACAAGCAGGAAGATCAACAAAAGCAAAAGGAAGGAGGAAGAATCAGATCAAGACCGGAAGATTTTTAACATGATTCAGTTAAAACCAGGTAGTATTAGTCTCTACGTCCATAGCATTATTTTATTTTTCTGATGAAATTTCTACAGATTTTCAGTGTGTATCCCTCAGACCTTTCTTTTACAATGATCCCCTTTTTTCTATTTATAAAGGCTGGGAGGTTACAAATGTAAATTTATGAGTTGTATTTCTGTTACAATAAATAATAAATGCATATGATAAGTATAGCTTCTGCAAATCGATTTCTGTATGCTGCTGGCTGATTTCTGTATATTGCTTTCTACGGATGGGCCCGTGTTAACTGCTTATTGCAGACTGGCCCCACAAACTTTGTCTAAGAGGGTGCCTGCTTCAGGTTTACTTTCGAGGAGTTCTAGCTAGGCGAGATGCTGTGTCTTATGAGCTGGGACTCTTGATCTGGGGTAGCTGTTGGCTCTTGATCAATGATGTCAAACTCGTAAGCTTTGCATTTGGCGATGCGAGCTCGTGCAAGATGAATTGTTGACTATGCGAGCCAGAACTTATTCCTTAGTGAGCTGGTGCTCTTAAGCAATCTTAGCTCTTGGTGCAAGTTGGGCTCTTTTCTCATTTGAACTTATTTGTGGCTAGGCCTTTGCCAGCTCATTTTGCGTAGTACCAGAAAATTTCCATAACATTAACCCCCCAACTCTTAACTTGCTTCGTGAGTTGGGAGTTGCAATTTTGCTGTCAAAGGCTTTATTTATGGACTACTGTGTAGTCAAAGTTTTTTATGGTTAGCCTATCATTTTATCTCCTCTAGGCAATACTTCTTAATATATGTGTTTCATAGCCATGGTTGTATTAGCCTCGTTTTCTTCCAAGGCATTTAATTGAGAACAATTAAACTTCTTCTGGACTCTTCAGGGAGGCCAGACCAGTTTATTTAAGGCATGGGAAGTCCTTCTTCCTTCTTCACTGAGTGACCTGATGGATACCTTAGATAAGCCCTTTATGTTTCTGATGGTCTACCTTTCTAATGAGGCATGTATGGTCTGCTGCATAGGAAGTCTTTATGGACAATCTTTATTTAAGGATTCTGAGAGATCATACTCAGATCTAGGATTATTTTCTCACGATTATGCCGTGGGGTTCGGCCTTCCCAGCCATGTTCCTCTGCTGCTTAATCCTGGGGGGGATAAGTGAGCTGGAAAGGAGCCTTTAGCTGAGGAGGATGATAAGAAGAAGATTAAGGAGCCAACATGCTCATTGGTCCTCCTGCTGGTTGGAGTTCATCTTCAAGAAGCCAGTCTTATTTCCAGAATGTAATAGCCATAGGCTTTTTCTAATTTGTATTTTGAATCTTCCGATGTAAATTTATCTCATTGGGTAAGGCTTTTAATGAATGATCTTTTCTTCATGATTCTTGAATATTTTGCATATCATAGATGATAATATAGATTCTTGCAAATCACAATAAAATGAGATGTTTAGATAACCAATCAGTCATATTTGTCAATGAATCTGAGCATCAGAATGCCTTAATGATGAGTAGTGTATAAGTAGGTTGCATGAAAGTTATGCCTAGTAGTAAGTCGCATGAGAGCTGTGAGCAATAGGTCATATGCGAGCTACGCCTTGCGAGCTGCACCATAACAATCTTGTTGCTCAATGGGCAGTATGAGTTTGACCTTGCTAGCAATCTTGTTGCTCAGTGGAACAACAATCTCATTGCTCAGTCTCATAGCAATCCTATTGCTCAATTCCACAACAATCCTGTTGCTCAGTGAAACAACAATCTTGATGCTCAGTTTCACAGCAATCTTGTTGCTCAAGTAGGAAATGAATGGCTCTACCAGCAATCTTGTTGGTTAGGTAGGAAACAAGTTTATTCTTAGCGCCTCCATGCCTCAACTGACGAGTTGGCAATGAACTTAGCACACGAGGTGCCTTAGCTGAAAAGCTGGTAGTGAACTCGAACTTGACTTTATCAACACATAATATCTTTCTTCTTATATAACATTTTGTTAAAGATTATCAAATAGAAAGATTTCAAGGGCTTTTATTAGCCTTTGAGCAACATTTCAACATTAAAATATGGTCCTAACCAAAGGGCTAGTTCGTAATCAACGGCTCGCTGGTGTTGTTGAGGCTACTGTTTGGAGGGTCGGATCATGTAATCTTGCAAGCGACCTCTCTTGATGAGGTCCTCTATGGCATCCTTTAGTGTCCAACATTTCGAGGTATTATGCCTGACCTCATTGTCATAAGAGCAAAATCTGCTCATGTCTTTGAACTTGCTGGAGGTCCTCAAGGGCTTGGGTTTCCCAAAATCTTCCCTATTTCTTTTTGTGGAAAAGATCTTATCTTGCATGTCAGATAAGATGCTATACCTTTCATGGTGACCTTGATGTTGAGGTTGCCTAATTTTTGCTTTTTTTACAAGCTAGATGTTGGAGTCGACTTTTTGGCTATCATCGCTCCTCTTCTTGCTTTGAGTGGAGCTGTTCACCTCATCCTCTTACTTGGACTTTATGCCAAAGATTTTATCCCACCTGATTTGTTTGGCCACTTGTTTGTAAAATTCAGCTAGATCTCTTACTTGGAACTTGTATAGGCTTTTATATAGCTTTTCATCTTCGCAAAGTCCCACAAAGATTGTTGTTAAGATCTTCTCCTTTGAGGGATTTTCTATGAAATTGGCCTTGTGCCTGAACCTGATTATGTAATCCTTCAGTGATTTATGCTTGCATTGAAAGATTATTATGAGATGGCAAGGAAGTTTGGGATGCTTTTTCAACGCTCAATATTGGTTGACAAGTTTCTTTTGGCACTCTTCCCAGCTAGTAACACTACAAACTAGAAGTCTTTTAAACCATGCCCGAGGTATGCCTCTTAATGTAGTTAGGAAGAGATGGCATTTAACTAGAGGATCGATTGTCTGAAGGTACATTTGGATATTAAATACGTCCAAGTGGTCATATGGGTCACTGTTCCCATTGTATAGTGGAATCGTAGGAACTTTAAGTTTGTGAGGGAAAGGCTGCGCTTCAATTTCTTTGGAGAATGGCAAGCTACCCTTATCACGAGCTTGACCATCTTAAGTTTGAGGGTGTTCCTCTAGTTGCTTTAGCCTCTTGAACAATTCTTTTATCTTTGGGTCATGGAAGAAGTAACCCGAAATATTTCCTTGGTTAGACCTATTTGAGCTTTAGCTCGTTGCGAGGCCTCACATCATTGACTGTTGTGATTCTCATGCATTTGGTGAGCTCCTGATCTTATTCGCTGATTGGTGCAATGAGCTGAGTTAGAATGGCAATGTGTCGCCTAGTTGACTTTTCTTTCTGGGCTTTTTCACATGGCTGTTGAAGTTGCATAGTGATCTCGACCTATTTTTGCACGCCTAAAGTTTGTGCTTGTGTCAGCATTTTAACTACTTTTGTCAACTCTCTTATGGTGTGCTTAAATGTTTGTTGAAGTTATTGACCTGTCTGCACCTCATCTGTCCCAAGAGTAGCAGTAAGCTGGTGGTGAGTCTCAGAGTGCAAACCAGCATTGATTTTGGTAGTGGGAGCAACGACCGACTGATTAACTGGAATATTTAAGCTTCTGGGGGTTCTTCCTCTAGCCATTGTTGCTAAACAGAAAAGATAACCACGAAGTAGATGATCAACCAGAATAGAGATGAGACCTTCCTTCTAGTGCCAAGATTGTTGATGATGAAATTTGGTAAGATCCAAACTTCAGTCAATAGGAATAGTTCTTAATACCCCAAGTTGCAATTCAGTTGAGACAAGCAAAAAGATCAGCAAAAGCAAAAAGAAGAAGGAAGAACCATATCAAGATCAGAAGATTTTTAACGTGGTTAGGCTAAAACCAGATAGCACTGGTCCCTATGTCCACTATATTGTTTTATTTTGTTAATAAAATTTCTACAGAGTTTTAGTATGTATCCCTCAGACCTCTCTTTTACAATGATCCCCTTTCTTTTATTTATAAAGGCTGGAAGGTTACAAATATAAATTTATAAGTTATATTTCTGTTATATTAAATAATAAATACACGTGACAAGTACACCTTCTGCAAATCAGCTTCTATAGGCTGCTGACTAATTTCTATAGATTGCTTCCTGTGGGTGGGCTCATATTAGTTGCTTCTTACAGACTGCCCCCACAAACTTGGTCTGAAAGGGTGTCTGCATCAGGTTTACCCTCAACGAGTTCTAGTTGGGCAAGATGCCGTGTCTCGTGAGCCGGGACTCTTGATCTGGGGTCGCTGCTGGCTCTTAATTATTGATGTCAAACTCGTAAGCTTTGCATTTGGCGATGCGAGCTCGTGTAAGGTGAACTGTTGGCTATGTGAGCTGGGGCTTATCCTTTAGTGAGTTGGTGCTCTTGAGCGATCCTAGCTCTTAGTACAAGTTGGGCTCTTTTCTCATTTGAACTTATTTGCGGTTGGGCCTTTGTTAGCCCATTTTGCGTAATAGTAGGAAATTCCCACAACAGGATTAAATGTTAACAAACTTTTCTATTATTTTTACATGTTTGAAAATATTTAGTAAATATGAGAAAATTTATATATAAATTAGGACATGTATGAAGACTTAACACATTTCAATGTAAACTTCAAAAAATAGAATATGGAAATTTCAAAACATCACAAGTGGATGTATGATAGATTCTTTCAGGATGCAGTGGATATATGATTGCTAAATTACTTTATTCATTTAACATATATATGATTATTTTGTAATTATATGGTATATGAATATTTGCATATGACAAATTTAGGGGTGGACGAGGAGGTAGAGGATAGCGATCTTAGGGATATGGTACCCTTATGATTCCTTTGGTAGCAGTTTGTCAACGATGGTCGTTTAAAGCCCGCTAGCTATCATTCCTCTTGGATATGCTTTCATGCCCACATCCAACCTACACCTTACTAGATGGAGCCATAGGCATAGGCTTTAATGCACATATAGTCATAGTAGTAGCACTTATCCCCTTATACACAAGGGATACCATCATAGATGGCTTTACCATCTTTAGGTGCAACATTAGCCCCCATATATTCTCCACTCTCAGGGATACCGGTATTTGGTCCTGGGGAGACCATTATGCCCTACAAGACAGGATATATATTCTTAATTATGCTTAATATTCATTTTGACATGAATTTTATTTTTTAATTTATTAACTATGTTTATTTTCATTTGTTCATGTTCTGCTTGACCCATGAGTTAGTAAGTACTATACACTACATCATCATGAACAAATATGAGGGTCTATACGTGGAAGAGTTTTCTGAAATCCACCCAGAGGATGTTATATGTGATGTTTGAGGTAAAGTTTTCACATTTTGGTTATAATTTATTTATTTTTAATTATTTGATGCTTTCTTTGTTTTTTAATTGTAGAAGTATTGAAAGTGGAATTTTTCTTACAAAAAGGACATGGAAAGAACTTTAATTACAAAGATTTTGATAAAATGAAGGATATCGTGTATAAGAAGAGGCTCACAAAGGTTTCGACAAAATGGATTTTTATTATATTTTTCCAGCACGCCAACACCTTGCTGCTGCCGTTGTTGTTGCTGATATGTTTACATTCCAATTCAGTTGACAGTCAGACAGTTTTGAATAAATAGAAAATGGAGTCTGACAATTGTAGCTTGGATGGACCATATACTATTTTATTGGTGATGGTGATCATTCCCTCCCCCACCAAACCTGTTTAGAGCAAGACAGAGAAGATAAGGAAATAAAACTAAAAAGCAAAGAGTACTTACCTTCTCCAATGCTTAACAATAGAAAAATTATTAAACTTGTGTTCGATTTTGATCTATATTTATTAGATGATTTTTTTCTCTTTCTTATAAAAAAGACTCTTATTTTTTTTAACCAGTAATTTTATATGTACTGTAATTATAATAAAAAGAGATTATGATATTTACAAATTATTATGACATACTATAATTTTGAATGAATGAGATTTTAACACATGTCATTTTTACTTGAGTTCATATATTATGGAAATGATTTTTTTATTTAAAATGTGTTATAAGTTATTAGTGGAAAAATTTTAAATTATTTATTAATAATCTAATTTTAACCTAATCGTTAATTGATGTAAAAAAATTATTATAAAATTATTAAAATTGTTGTAATTTCATAAACCACTCATTTTACATACAAAATGATTGATTTATTATGATTTTGGAAGTTTGTGTACACTCCTACCACACACATATATGGAAGAATCAACTTATTCTTTTCTAAAAAAGAACCTTGGTCTGGTTCCTTCTTTGAAACAAATCATTAATCTTTAATTAATGAAAGTAACTAGCTATTGCATTCAATTAGGAGCTTGTTTGAGGCATTGCTTGTATTTATAATCATTCGAATTATCACATGTTAAATTGCTATATAGGAATCTCCCTAAACCTGCAGTACTGCTGTGATGTCTTCGCAGTATGCGGTAATCGAGTGCATATCATCTCATGCATTTTAACACTATTATCAGCCTTTCATCTCTGTCCTTTTTTGACTTTTTTTCCTGCTGAGGTAAACCATGTACAGTTTATTGTTTAATATAACTTTCTTGAATACAACCATGAAGTGCTTTACCTTTATGGTGACCCATGACAAAAATGTAATCTCATTGAAATTGCTAGCTATCCTGTTTGCGTTTTGGATAGGATGGTGGAGAACAGAAGACGAGGTGGTTATATCATAACTATCTTTTTGCTTGAGAGTTTTGATTAAAAAAAGGAAAAAAAATGAGATTTATAATTAATTCTTTAAAATTTTTTAACATCTCTAGTATTTATTATTTTATGTTTATCTAATTTCAGAGTTTTTTAATGATTTTTCAAACATACAAATAAATGAGAAGAGAGTTATTCTTCACTGATCATTTTCCTCTTTCATTTTCCTCTTTTTCCTTATATTCTATTCTCTTGTCCTCATTTTCCAGTTTCACGTAACTCCTAAACATATCATTATACTATGTTTGGATGGAAGAGAATAGAGGGAAAGAAGAGAGAAGGAAGCTGATATGATAACATTTTTCTTGTTTAGGACTTTTGATTAAGGAAGAGAAGAGAATGAAGGGTTTAAGCTTGATCCATCTCTTTCGACAAAGCTCCAGCGAGCTTGGCTGTCGTACGTCCTCCCTTCTTCTTCTTTCCCCAGCGCCCAAAGCTTCTCCGTTGTGTTGTTGCATTTTTGGGCAACTTTGTCTCCTTTGTCGAAGTCGTCATGAGCAGCGACCAACAAGCATCTTCCCTCTCCGGTGTATTTCCAGGCTGGATGAGCTAGTAGCTGTATGGCTCTCTCACTCCTTTGTTTGCTGAAGTTTCAGCTAGCCATGGTTTCCGATCGCCGGTGGCGTTCCAGCCAGCGACGAGCTGCCTCTTGGTGCAGTAGGACCTGGTGAGTAATCCTAGATAATTAGATTTATTCCATAGTAGCTGTGTAGATAAATATCAAGATAGTTGTGTACAAACCTAAAACTGCAAAATTGATGAAAATGGAAAATTTTACTATTATTGTGATTCAGATACATTCTGGATCGAATATGGGATTTGTAAATGTCTGAGTTCTTAGATTTTAGTTGATTTTCAAGTAGACAGTTAGGAGTCTAAGGTGAGTGAACTTTCCCTTTCTCACTTACAGATCCCATGTAAAATTATAATATAACTTTATTATATGAAGTATTATAAATTCTTTTTAAACAATGAGATTTCCATGAATATATGTGACTTTGAAAGTATATTGTTTGTTGTATGTGTTCTAAAAATGGTTTGCCATGAATAATTGATGGGTCCTGTTCTGTACTCCCACTTATCATACATTACTAGTGCTTATGTTAGAAATAATGCTTAGGCTGTAGGAATAATTGCAGCTATTAGGGATTTTGTCAACCACTTGAAAATTGGTATGCCTTGTGCTTTCATGACTTGTGGAGGCTATGTTGAATTCATAATGGTAAGTAGTCGTCAATGCATAAAAGGTTATCAAGATCTATTTCTTTCAAATCATCAGAGTTTCTGCCACTTACACAGAAAACATTAATCTTTATTAAGTTGAAAGTACTAAGATGATGCTTTCATTATGATGTAATTTATCAATTTTCTCTTTAACTTGAGTTAGGTTCCTTCAAGAAGTAGCTATGGAAACCTTATATTGAATTTAGTTCTTGCACTTATTCTACCCTAGGATTTGCTTATCTTTATAGTCTTTCATCTAGTTCACTCTATAGGCAAGACAAATGGAATATGGAAAAGTGGTCCTTGTTACTACTGCTGCAGGAGGATCTAGGCAGTTTGCTATTCAGGTGCTGTATAAATCAATATTGTTTGTATCTTGAAACCACACATTATATATGCATGCGAGATTAATAATTAATTGAAATTGCATGCTTTGGTGTGGAATGCAAGGTAATGGCAAATCAATTTAAAATTTAAACAAAATAATTAATTATTTCCTCTTTTATGCTACCATATTTATTATATATGTAACTTGCAAAGCTAGCAGGAAACAGAGTGGTTGCAACCTATGGAGGTGGGGAAAAGGTTAAGGCCCTGTTTGGCAGACTGTTCTTTTGTTTTTAAAAACAGTTTTCTTGTTTTTCTGTTTTCTGAAAATAAAAAAACCTGTTTGGC
>JANHAO010007463.1:0-20145 GCA_026873985.1 Saraca asoca
CTAAGAGGTCTGTATTCCGATAATGGGCTGTGAAGCAGGCCTTCTTAGGCTGACAAGTAGGCTTCGTAGCTGCCATTGTGTCAGGAAAAAAATGCTTTGCTGTCTCAAGCGAGAGCTTCTCGAGGGAGCCGTTTTAGGCTTGCTGCAACAAGGGGGCGAGCATGAAGGGAGCGGTCGCTGATTTGTCGTCCGAGCCTATTATCACAGAGTTACGCAGTCGCTGAGGCGTGGTCTTTCATACCACGATCGAGCGAGGTGGTCGGGACAAGGTTTGGCGCCTGATGCGCTCGTTGCTATTTGCCTGAGCCCTCGAAGGCTATTTGCTGAGGCGCGAGGACTGGCATTTGGGTCCTCGGGGACTCGAGGACTTGTCCGAACGAGGGCATTTTTGGTGTATAACAAATCTTCTATCACTACTAGTGCGAGTAAAAAAAAAACTTTTATTACTTGTTAACATCGAATTTTGGTATTAAGCCAAACTCCAGTCAACGGGGGGATTCTTCAGGATCTCTAACCTTGCACTGGTTTGAATATGATAAATCAATAAAATACACAAAGGTGAAGGGAAGAGCAAGGAAGAAGACACAAGATTTTTAATGTGGTTCAGCCAAATCCGAATATCACTAGACCCTACGTCCATGGTAGCTTGTTATTTAGATGGTGTTTTTTACAAAGATACGACACTTAGGTTCTCTCTCTTTTATAGAGTTTCCACTTCTTTCTATTTTGATAGAATTTCTGCTTGTATCCAGGATCATCCTCCTCTACGGAGGGCTCTTTCCTCATATTTATAGAGGAGAGGAGGTTACAATAGTAATTTCATATATAGTAAATCTATTACATCAATATTTATTATACAAGATAATGTAAACAGACTAAATCTTCTTTTTCAGCTGCTGCAGATTGTCTCCTATAAGCAAGTCCCAAGTATCCATTGGGCATGACAAGACTTGGTCTCCTGCAGTCTTTAGTTTAGCAAGCTCTCAGGTCATTGATTGCACTTTGCACACCAAATCCTTGGGTCTAAAGGCGAGTCTTTCAAATGACAAGGTTGAGCTCACTCTATCATGCATGAGCTCAAGCTGAGGTCACCCCGTGATGCGACATGAAGGCAGAGCAATCTGTTTATCTTTCAGGCTGGTGCTTCTATCGCTCTCAAACTATTTGCAGGTCCGTTCAGGATGAGCTGATTTTCACATACAACATAAGCCCCCTAACTCTCAGCTCGCTTCACAGGCTGGGAGTTGAAACTCTTCGATTTTTTATCAGTCAAAGTCTTCTCCCGAGACTATCATTTTGCCTGCTCTAGGCCATACTTCTTATGGCACATGTCTAGTAGTTATTGTTGAGTCAAACTTAGCCTTTTCCGAGGCAATAAATGTTGGCAGTTGGGGAGATGGATTTGGACTCTTCGATGGAGCTAGATCTAGCTCTATATAAGGGAAAGACAATCCCTTCTATTTTTGCACTAAGCAAACCATGGAGTTTTCCAATAAACCACCATCGTTTCTGGCATTTTGGCCTTCCATAGAGGCGTGTATGGTCTACTGCATAAAGAGTTTGGAAGACTTGGCTTCTCTGCTAACATGGAGGGATCTCATATGGATCTCAAATTGTGTCCTCTCAACTCCACCGTGAGGCAATTGTTCAGCCAGCTAAGCTCCTGACACTTCCTGATTTGCTTTCTTCATGAGGAGCTGGAGGCCAGATGAATAAGGAGCTGCAGTGTTGCTGCTGATTATGCATTGGAAGGGAAATTTGAAGACCTTGGTGGTGCACGAGCTCTAGTTAACTAGAGTATGGCCCTTTGTGGCCAGTCCCTCTTCTTAATCATAAGTTTTTCCCTTTGTATTTTGATTGACTTGTATTCAGAGCTTTTTGATGTATATATGCCTCGTTGAGGTCTTTTATTGAATAAAGCTTTAACTTCTTTCTGCAATTTCTATTTGTTTTTTTTGTTTCTGATACAAACATTTTGGTTTGAACAATTTGTGCGACTTGCGCATAATCAGAAGATAGCATGAGTTACGGATTAGAGCGATCTCGTGCTCGGGCTGATCTTGTGGCCAAATAAATAGACAAGTTAGTATGGGAATCATAAAATAATAAGATAAGTTCACATGAAAGCTGTGAAATAAACAAGTGAGCGATCTCACGCTCTGGCCGATCTCATGGCCAAATAGACAAGTTCACATGAAAGCTGTGAAATAATAGGTGAGCAATCTCGTGCTCAGGCCGATCTCGTGGCCAAATAGATAAGTTTGCATGAGAGCTACGATTAGTTTGCATGAGAGCTATGAAATTAATTTAGTTTGCATGAGAGCTACAAAATTAATAGGTGAGTGATCTCGTGCTCAGGCTACTCTTGTGGCCAAATAAAAGGTGATCGATCTTGTGGTAGGGGCGATCTTGTGCCCAAATAAAAGGGGTGCCAGTCAGGCGAATCAATTGTTTGAAGAAAATTTAAAATCAGTAGTGGTATTCGAAATGTTTACATAATGTACAAAGACTACAAAAGTTTAAAGGGTTAAAAGATAGTCCTGATAGTAGGAGACTACTCTTGCTCGGGGTCTCAACGAGATGGTCCAAGCCATTGTCTGGAAGGTTGCATGATGTAGTCATGTAAGCGGCCTCTTTTGATGAGATTATTGATAGCGTCTCTCATCGCCCAGTACTCTGAGGTGATATGCCCAAACTCATTATGGTACACACAGAATTTCTCGCAGTTGAGTCTAGATTTGCTGGGAATTTTCAAAGGTGAAGGCTTTTCGAAATCCTTTTTGTCCCTTTCCATTGCAACGATCTTGTCCTAAGCATCTGACAAGATGCTATAGGTGCTGTGACGACCTGAAAATGGGGGTCGTTCATCTTTGCTCTTCTTAGCGAGCTGGCACTCGGGGCTGTCATTCCTGTTCCCACGGTTACTCCTCTTCTTGTTTTAAGCTAAGCTATTCACTTCAATTTTCTGTGGATTGAAAGTCTCTTCCCATTTGATTTGTTTCACGACCCGCTCATAAAAGTCACCCAGGTTGCTAACTGGGATTTGTACAAACTCTTGAATAGCTTTCCATCTCTATGGAGTCCTGCTAAAATGGCAGTCAGGATAGTGTCATTCGAGGGCCTCTCAACGTTATTGACTTCATGCTTGAACTCGACAATATAGTCTTTCAGCGTCTCATATTTACCCTGGAAGACCTTAGCGAGGTGACATAGGGGCATGAGCTGCTTCCTTAGTGCTTGGTACTAATTAATGAACTTTCCCTAGCATTCCTCCCAATTGCTAATACTATGAGCTGGGAGGCTCTTGAACCACATTTGAAGAACTTCACCTAAAGTAGCAGGGAACACTCAACACCTGACTAAGGGGTTGCAAGCTTGTAGATCCATCTGAATGTTGAATAGGTCTAGATGCTTGTGCAGGTCACTGTCTCTGTCATATAGCAGAATGGCTGGGACTTTGAGCTTGCACGGAAGGGGTTCCTCCACGATCTCTCTAGAGAATGGGGTTCGCTCCCCAAAGTGACCTTGGCCATTTTGAGCTTGAGAGTGCTCCTCCAAATGCTTGACTCTTTGAAGGAGGTCTTCCACTAAAACGTCCAAGCCCCCCAGTCCCTGGCTAGAGACTTGGAAGTTTGGTTCAATGTTCCGGCCATGTGGATGGTGATGTGAAGTTTGCTTCTGGATAGCTTCACCAGAATGTTCAACCTCGGGTGCGGTGGTCTCCGCCTGCCCTTGCACGTTTTGGGCTTATGCTTGCACTAACATTGTGATTGTTTTAGCCAGCTCTCCCATCATATGTTCAAGTTTCTCCTGACATTAGAGCCAGGTTTGCAGTCTATTAGTGCCGTTAGCATCGGGAACTGGTTGTACTGAGCTGGCTGGAGGGACACAAGTAGCTGCTTTGATAAAAGAAGTAGTGGACGAATCTGTTGTCAAGACATGACCATCCGGAGGATGGGCTATGCATTTGAGGCTCTGGTGGCTCTTCCCTTGGCCATCATGGTGAGAAATGAACCAGAATCAGGTGAGAACCCCACAGATGATGCCAAAATATTGACGTCAAATTTTGGTATTGAGCCAAATTCTAGCCAACATGGGGATTCTTCGAGATCTCTGACCTTGCACTGGTTTGAATATGATAAATCAACAAAAATACACAAAGGTGAAGGGAAGAGTAGGGAAGAAGACACAAGGTTTTTAACATGGTTCCACCAAATCCGGATATCGTCGGACCCTACATCCATGGTAGCATGTTATTCAGATGGTGTTTTTTACAAAGATACGACATTTAGATTCTCTTTCTTTTACAGAGTTTCCACTTCTTTCTATTTTGGCAGAGTTTCTGCCTGTATCCAGGATCATCCTCCTTTACGAAGGGCTCCTTCCTCATATTTATAGAGGAGAGGAGGTTACAATAGTATTTTCATATGCAGTAAATCTATTATATCAATATTTATTGTACAAGATAATGTAGACAGACTAAATCTTCTTTTTCAGCTACTGCAGATTGTCTTCTGCAAGTGGGTCCTAAGTATCCGTTGGGCATGACATGACTTAGTCTCCTACAGTCTTTAGCTCAGTGAGCTCTCAGGCCGCTAGTCGCACTTTGCACACCGAATCCTTCGGTCTGGAGGTGAGTCTTTCAAATGACAAGGTCGAGCTCGAGCTGAAGTCACCCTGCGATGCGAGATGAAGGTAGAGTGATCCAGATATCTTTCGGGCTGGTGCTTCTGCTGCTCTCAGAGTGCTCGCAGGTCCATTCAGGACGAGCCGATTTTCACATGCAACATTACTATACATGTAGGATAGATAATTTTATTACTCCTGCAAAAAATCCACACAGAGTAATGCACAATAATTTGTCAAGGTAGCGTTTCAGTAATCATGCAAAATAAGACTTAACTATAGAAAAATAGATTCAAATAATTCTCAAACAAAAGTAATGGTAAATAAGCAATAGAAGCTTACCTCACAAATTGTCAAAGAATAAAATAGATGTTGCTTGAAGAAAAATTGATAAGAAAAAATAAATGACAAAGATGAAGAATGAAGAAGTGAAGAAATGAAGAAAGAAGTTAAGAAGAAGATAAATGTGAAAGTTGCAAAAAAAAAAGCTTGTGGAGTGAAAAAGAAGAGACGATGTTTTATAGTGTGAAGAGAAAGAATAAAATAATATGTCATGTGGTAACAACAACAAATTACAGACTAACAGTAACAAAAAAAAAAAAAAAAACAAGCAAGCTTGCTTGCTGATCAGCTGGAAAAGGTTGGCAATATTGCTTTGGGCAACATTGTTTGCCATGAGAAGTGGTGTTGGCCAAAGCAATGCTGGCCTTGCCAAGCTACTTGACAGTGTTGCCATGGGCAACGTTTCCTATCTTGTGCAAGTAGTCCAAACTGATTCGCAAACCAACGTTTTCAAACATATCACATTATCCAAACTAACATTTTCTTAATTTTAATCCTACTTACGGAAATAGTTTTACTTGAACCTATTTAGAGAATTTTTTTCTACAATTACACCACCTAAGTCAAAAAGCCCGCACTATGCCTCAATGCCCCCATTGCTCGCCAACCTGCTTTGCTTTGTGTTAAAGGAAGAAGAACCAAACTATAATCTGCCCTATTTCTCCCATAAATCAGTGATATTTGTATGGAATGATATCACTAGCTTGTCCGAGCAAACAATTTAGTGAAATGAATGCTCTATCTTTTGCAATTAATACAGTTCCCCATGACCTAATTCAAATGCAATTTGGAAATACTGCCACAATTAACAATCACAAAAAGAGAAATATTGGCACTACTTGATTATTTCTTATTTTCTATGGTACCTAATTTATGAACAAAACACTGATTTGATGATATCCCATGACTAATTTATATAATTTATACAATAAATTAACTAAATACTCTGTAACTGATTTATATGTAATATAACAAACAATGTTGTATTAAATTTACGAACAAAGGCACCAAGGCGTTATTTGTCTTTTATGTTACACAATTTTTTGTTATATTTTTTATTAGATTAAAATAAGGTATCTCATTGTTGAGTTAAACCGTGAATTAAAACATGCATAATACTAAGGTTTTCTGAGAATTAATTATGTTATAAAAATAATATGACGTGAAGGATACACCCACATCATGTGGTGTTTGAAAAAAAAAATTGCAAATAAGCATCTAAATAAAAATATGAAAACATAGTAATTAAAGAGTGGAAAATTTTTATCCTTGCCATGAAATAATTGAACTACGCAATTTTTTAATATGTCGTTTATGTATGATCTGAGTTATAACTTTGCCAGTTTATTAATTAAGTAATTAATTAATATAAAAATAGAGTGTGATGAATAATGATTAAAGTCTTGTGACTATAACCTAAACACTGTTAATTTAGTTGTTTGCGTAGTTACTTTCAGACGTACGCCTAGCTGGAAAAAAATAAAAGCTACTACTTTACAATACTAAACGACAATTAGGTAGAGATAATTAGGGTGACAAGTTAATATATATATATATATATTTTTTTTTTTACAATGGTGGTCAATTTTTGGGATTTAAATAGTAAGATATATGATTAAATCAAAACATTTATGTTCTAAGTGTGAGTAATAATCGGAATAAAATAAATTATGGGAAATGTTTGAAAAAGAAAAGTTTATAGGAATTGCATAAGAATATAGAGAAAACTAAATTAAATATACTAGAGGTTAAATAATGAGTTGATGCATGTGTATGTATTCGCAAGTACTTTTGTGAATATTTATGAGATGCATAATTTATATATATTCTTACGGTAAAAGAAAGTCTCTACTTAACGAAGGAGAAATTCTCACTTTACTGAATACTTCATTTTTACTCACTCTCTTACATTTAATTCCTTTTAGATAATGAAGCTCAAGTGAACCTTGGTGACGCAAGAAGTCTACTTTTTAGAAGTAAGAGAAATGCCTTTAGTATGCAAATGTTATTAGTAGAAGATATCACTTGCCAGCCAAACAAGCTCAATCATGTCCTAGATTTTGTTTTATTTCATTTTTCTTTAAAAGGATCGTTTGTTTTAAATAATTTATTTATGACTTACATTTTATATTTCAAATAAAGTATGCATGCTTAGTTTTGACAATTTCATTTATGTTGAATTTGAAATTATTTAAAGAACAATATATTTAGATTTATGAGTTACAAATTTATGATTTTTGTGTTATTATCCAATAATTCAAGCCAGTTACGTTCCAAATATTAGAATGTGACATATGTGCACTCGGCCCACATGTAAAGAAACAATCCACGTTTAAAATTGTGCATAGTTTCACGGCCCAGTTCTTACACAACTGGCACAACATTTTGTATTTAATAAGATTTATGATTTATTGAAAAAATGGTTTCCATTCAATTAAGTTAATTATGCAATTATGTAATGTTCAAGTCAAGATAATCACTTATTATTGGTATACGTGTGATAAGCTAATGGATGCTAATGTGCTATTGACCGATGGTTGTTGAATTCACTAAACTTAATTTACTGGACTCTCTAAATTTGTAATGTTAGTGAGTTCAAGTCGAATTTTAAAAATTGATTGATTAATTTATGATTCTAATCTATTAGACATAATAGACTTAAATAGAAGGGGTTTTTGTATTTAAATACAAAATATTAAATAAAAATAGAATTTAAATTATAAAGAAGATATCCATTGAGAAAATTTCTATTCAAAAGAGATTTATATATTTGATTTACTGAATGATCACCGACACATAAATATTATCTTTTTTTTCATTTACTTAACTAAGAAATACTTAGATGCTAGAATAATCCTTATCTTTCTTCCTTAAATTCATCAATTCAAAACAAACACCCAAAATTGAATTCTTATTACTAATTAATTTAATATTATGCAACTCTAGTCAATTAATAATAGCATTATGAATAGGAAGAGGTTAAGGCTGAATAACAATTTCACACCAGCGCAGATCATTTATTTCATTCTATGCTTCTCTTTGGGATTGAATGAAAACTAATATTATAATTATTAATACCTAATTGCCATCTATATTGAACTTTCATAACAATTATGGATTATGAAGTTCAACTAGCAATAATCACAGCAGATAATTAACTAATGGACCTTATTGGAAAATCATTTGATGCAATCGTAAATTAGTTAAAAAAATAGATAATTAAATCAAGAATAACTTAAAATAGATCCGATCTCATAGTAATAATAAATTGAAATAGAATTCTCTTGAAAAATGAATTTAGCTACTTATTGCTTTATAATTCATGCATGGTTAGTTCTTGTACTTTGTCTGATGGCTTGTAACAAATCAGTCTGAATCTTGATTTTGCAAACTCTATTAATTCAGTGGTTAGAAAGAAAAGAAATAGAGTTGATGAGAATTCCTTAATGTTGTGGCACAGGTGTTTGGGCCATATTTCTAGAGAGAGGATGCAAGGATTGATAAAAGAAGGAGTTTTACATGATCTAGACTTTTTAGATTTCAACATGTGTGTAGATTTCATAAAGGGAAAACTTCCTGCTATAGCTAGAAAGGGAAAGAGAGATAGAAAACAAGATGTTTTAGAATTGATTCACACTGACATAAGTGGACCTATTTCGCCACTAGCCATTGGTGGTTACATGTACTTCATCACCTTTATAGATGACTATTCTAGATTTGGATGGGTAGAGTTACTCATGGAAAAATCAATGTCATTGAATGCCTTCAAGTCTTTCAAGGTTGTAGTTCAACTCAAGCTGGGAAATAAAATCAAATGTGTCAATTCTGATAGAGGTGGTGAGTATTATGGTAGGTATGATGAGACTGGGAGAAATGCTGGCCCTTTTACCAGTTATCTGTAAGAGTGTGGCATTGAGGCCAATTACACTATGTCTAGAATATCAAAACAAAATGGTACATCCAAAAGAAGAAAATGGACCTTCATGGACATGTTAAGGTGCATACTAGCTCACTCTTCATTACTGGAGTTCTTATAGGGTGATGCATTAAAGACTATTGCCTACGTTTTGAATCAAGTTCCAAGCAACTTAGTACCCAAGACTCCTTATGAGCTATTTTATGGCTAAATATCTAATTGAATTTGAAAGAATAGGTATGTGCAACCAATTAAATTTTTATTTCCCTTGATATTAGAATTGGTTCTCTAGTGATAGTATGTTTTGGGTTTCCTAAAGTGGTGGTTTGAAATAATATGAATAATTTATAATGATAGGTTGGCTTTCACTTATGACTATCTATTGATTTCAAAGGGAAGTTCTCAAATTGAGCAAGGTGAGTAAATAACTCATATTTTTAAATATTGCCTTCTATATTTTTTGAATGGTTTGCTGCCCATTTTATTTGTTGATGTAAAAGTGGTTAATTGAGTTAAATGAGAGATAAAATTAAATTATGGTAGGAATGAGGACATAATAAATTATTACAAATGCATATATAGTTGTTTAGGAGTGGGGGTTGAATTATTCTAGCATTATCTTTAAAGCTTACATAGTGAGTAGTAATGAAACATGAGTATGGTTGGATAAGTGCTGAATATGTATGCATTTCTAATTGCCAAGCCTATTGAATGTAGCATTGTGAAATGTGTATGTAAGGGAAAATATAGATATGCTGATTCATTTTAAATTGAATGTGAAAAATTAGAAAGTATCTCAAATTATTGTGTTGACTTGTGATTGATGTGGAAGTTGGACCATTGAATAACTTCTTAAGCTATCTCCCAGTGTACTGAAATTGACACAATGAAATGGCCATTGAATTTTTGAAGTGATAAGGGGAGATAAATTGGTGGAGAGATAAGGAGTTTGGAGATTGAATTGACATTAGTAAAAAAATTGTCAAAGGTTATTCACTTAAGAATTTAACTAATGGGTCCATCTCCATATTTAAATTAACTTGACTTGAATGATGTTATCGATGTTCATCTAAATTTCACTAGTATGATGAGTAGGTGTTGATATGTGTTTCTACTACTTCTTTAGACTATGCAAGTGCCTCTTCTGAGTTATTGGCAATTTTGGTTGAAATACTTCTACATGAGGGAGTATAGCTGTGGGGTGGCTGTAAGCCATAAAGAGATGTGGTAAAAGCCACAAATGAAAAAGAAATCCTAAATAGTTGATATTTATGGAAAGCTCCAATAGTAGAATGGGTAGAATTAGTAAATGTGATGGTTTATGTGAGATGTATTGATTAGACAACAATTGTTTCTTATTTCTTTTAAATTGTAGCAAGATTATGAATTATGTGCTGTCTTCATCATACAAATGAGCATGTGGCCATAAGGGCTTATGCCTAGATGGTTTCTTTTAAAATTTGGCTAAACCTCTAACCAAAATGAACACATATTTTAGCTAACTAAAGAATGACCACTAAATGCCAAATTTGTGATTGCATGAATATTCAAAATGTTTATTGTTCTTACTGTTATTAATGAGCTATTTACCTATTCTCTTTCTTTGAAACTAACTATTATTTTTGTTTAAAAATATTTTTTTTAGAACCTGTGATTGCCCACTTCTACAGCACGACTAGCTATAGGAGTGGATCTTGTGCTTGACCAATTAGAGAGAGCCAATTTAGCTTGCTACACCATGAAGACACATAGAAATGGAAAACTATTGACAAATTGGAGATGTTATACATTTTGCATTTGTAGTGTCACATATTGTACATAGTATTTTGTGTTTTGAGATGGGTCAGATACATGGTTATGTCTAGGCTATGTAAAGGCATGTGACCCTATTAATTGTGTAGAGGTTTTGAGGATATTGTCAGAAACATAAAGGACCCTCCATCACATTCTTTGTAAGATCTTTTGGAAAATCATATAAAAGTAATCTATTCTGAGAAATCTCTACTGTTGTCCTCTAATGAGTTTGGTTTCTATTGTTTACAGATCAAGTGTGTTCATAGGATGAAAAGGTTTGTAGAAGTTCATCACTATATGATTTCCTACACTGATCATACATCCAAATTGGGACATGAGAAATATATATGGTATACTTTAAAAAAATATTTGTTCATTTTTCCTTTGTATAATTTTTTATATTTATCAAATATTTTTAATTATTTTAAATATTTAATTTTATTAATAATTTATATAAATAGTCCAAATGAAATAAATTTATTATTATTATTATTATAGCAATAATCTAAATTATTTTGAAATAGATGTAGAAAAACATTCTGTAACACCCTTAATTTAGCTTGGTTGGACTTTGGTACAGATCCAATAGGTTAGCACAAGGA
The DNA here is from genome assembly GCA_026873985.1 of Saraca asoca. Lineage (NCBI taxonomy): Eukaryota > Viridiplantae > Streptophyta > Magnoliopsida > Fabales > Fabaceae > Saraca > Saraca asoca. The sequence continues at coordinate 11,281 of JANHAO010007463.1, forward strand.
TCAATGGGTTGACCCTAAAGATGGGCCAATTGGTTTACTAATGCTAATGAATCGGTTAACAAATTAGGTTGTTCAACCAATCTACATTAGGCGGGATAAAATCCTGATAGACGAGATTCAAAAAATCAGGATTCTAGTGTAGCTAGAGAGTTCTCAAGAGTTGAAACCCTACCAAGAGAAGGTCTCTAAGCATCCTCATTCTAATTTGATAAATTTAGGGTAAATCAATTGAACCAAAAGCCTACATGAGTTCATTTCACCTCATCTTTCCTAAGTTCTAGTTTTTTGCTTGGTGAATTTCATATGGATTGCAAGATTTTACTTAGATTGTGATTTATGACTTACGATCATTGATTTGATGATTTAGGAAGGTGGGGGAACATTTTGTCTACTAGGGAACGGGAGTTTCTATCATGACCTAATTCCAAAGATCCATCATTGGCATGGTAACCACCATTTGAATGGTGCCAGTAACCTATAGCCTTTGTCTTAGTGAACATGTATGATTTAATGCAAATCTCACTATAATTTTTTTTCTCTTGTACATTAGTATGCATGATGAGTGTGCATGTAGATGCAACATGACTCAATGCACATGCATGTGACTCTTTAGGCTATTGCTATCCATGCCTCAATGCACACAGTTTTATAACTTTTTGTTGTTGTGTCTGAAAAATGCTAATAAGAGGGTGAGTACAATCTGAATACTCAATGAGTAACATTTTAACTTACCCTGTGGGTATATTGAAAATAATATAGCTTTTGTTGAAAACTATTTTTGAAAACAATTTTGAATAGTACTATTACAATAGCTTAAGTCGCAATGGAATGATTAAACATCATCGAAAACTTTAGAGGGATAACTTGAGATAAAACTTATCAAAGTCGATCAATCATCCAAACTTTCATCATTTACATATATCTAAACCACAGGCTAACACAGTCATAACAACATGTCACATATTAAAACCTCTTAAAAACATTATAAAGAATCATGAATTATTCTTAACATGTAGTCAATTAGAGTAAAATTAGAGAATTACAATAATTGATTAATATCAATGCACATATAATTCCCATGAATATTAAAGTTAGAACGATATCAAGGACACAAGTATTCACACAAAAGCACATGATCATAAAATAAAATAGGTTTAAGTTTTCCTCCTTTCAATTTCATTAATCATTATCCCTCTCTCCTCTATCCTTTTTGTTCCATTCATCCATATCCCTTTCTCCTAAAAAAAAATAAAATAGCATCAGGCCTTTATCTCCCCAATTACAAATCATTTCCATTTCCCCCCTCTTGGGCTCATTTTCACATGCAACCACTTCCAGGCCAATACTATTTTTCTTTTCACAAGATTCAAGTGGTGTCTATGACACTTTATTAGAATCTCAAGAAATCATGCATAGTAGGTGATCTCATGACACTTTATTTGTACTTAAAAGGACAAGCATGGTCAGTAACACTGTTAGTACTTAAGAGCTTAAGTTTGATAAGTGACCCTGTGACACTCCATCAGAATATCAAGAGGTTAAGTGTAGCACTTTATCTCTCTTTTTCACGAGTGGCCATTTCCAAACTAGTTCAAGATTCTAGAATCTGGGGTTTAAATATACACATTTCAAGCTTCACATCACCAATACATATTTCAAGCTTCCATATAACAAGCATATGTTTCAAAATTGCACATCACAAGTTCTTATTTTAAAAATTTACCAGCACATCTTTCATAGTCACACCTAAGCTAAATCATCAAATTAATAACTAGGCACATCAAAACATAGTACATATTACTTGCAATAGTCCAAAAGAACAAGGACTTAGTCAAACCACTATATCATAATTTTATTTAATATCTACAGTGGTCTCTTTGTAATCAATTTTTTTTTTATTCATTTTCTCTTTTAAACACGAATATGTGAATAATTGAAATATTTATTTGATAGAAAAAAGTTCTTTCTTTATCTTTGTGTATATAATATAATATAATATAATATATTTGAATAAAGTATTCCAATAGAATAAAATCATATTTTTTTGTTCCTATGACTCAAATTATTTTTTAGTAAGCAGAATTGTCAATAACATATATAATATTTATGTGATCTTTAGTGGAACTAGTCTAAAAAACTACTTACATGTAAGGGAGAATATACTTTTATTATTTGATTCATTTTCCTATATATATATCACCTATTGCCTTCATCCCTTTGACTTCTAGAATTTTACTAAAATATTTCCTTATTCCTAAAAATCTTTATTCCTGATAATATTAAAAATAGAACCCACAAATTTTCTTCAAAGTCTAAATAGCACTTCTAAGTTTCTAAAAGAACATCAAGATTCAAAATTTCTAATTTAGCCTCAATACTTTACACAAACTACATTCATTAACACATCAAATTAATTATTTTTCTCACTTTTTTCCTTATTACCAACCAATCCTCCTAATTTCTTCTTTTAAATTTCTAGCCAACTCAGAAGTCTTTCTAGCTTTTCATTTTAATCCCTGATTTTGCCAAAAATACCATTTGTGTATTTAAATATTTTCAAACATTTTCTTCTTATTTTATCCTAACGTCACACTAGAATCTCTAAGTCACTTAAACTCATCCAATTATTAAATTACATAATTTTCCTTTAAGATAATTTCTTTCTTTTTAGTCCTTTTCACTAAGGCCTATTATTTTCATGCTACAAATTTATCTAAATCAATTCCAATTTAGTTTGTACATATTTAAGTCATATGTATACATAAGAATATTAATTATAAAGTTATCTTTACCATTTTTTCCTTTTAGGTTATATTAAGCATATATAGCTACTTTTGACTACCATACCATTCTTGAAGTTTCAAATTAATCTAAGGTTCGTTCTATGAGCCTTCTAGGATCATTTCAAGCTAATTAAACTTGATGCAACTAAAAGTTATCATCTTTAACTATAGCCATTGCCATAAGGCCTTATTTATGGTTTCCAAATACCATATTTAAATCTTCTTCCAAATCTTGATTCTAAAGCATAAATTATCTTTATTTAGAGTCTATTTATCATCTAATAGGTTGTTTAAAAAACTTAAAATAACTTCCTAGTATCTCAACCCTACATGGTGAAATCATATTCCACATAAGGGAGTTTGGGTTCAAACAATTCCATGCCATACGTATTAAGTCCATCACACCATGTTTAGCTCCAAACAATTCCATGTCTTATATCTATGGATCTCTAAAAGAATGACTTTCTTCACATGTCATCATTTTATTTGGTTTCACATTTCATTTATGTTTTATTGTGGAGTTAGAAACTATGTCAAGTTTGATAAAAATGGAGAATCTTCACTTGGCCAGAACATAAAGTTGCACACATAAGAAATTTTCTTCTCAACCATCCTATAAAATCATACACACATAATATCATCATTTATTTGTCAAAGTATAAATACAATAGACAAGGGAAAATTAAACCCCCTTTTCAAAAGACTAAAGATTTTTCATCTCAAAATATCATAAGTATATTCACACATACATAAGCATACACATACATATATATACATATATAGCTAACAACCTTGAAAATAACATAAGGAGTTAGAAAGTCACTTACCTTTGTGGATCCTCAAGAACTTTCCAACATCTTACCTAAATTAACATTTGTAAAAGATTTGCATTAAATCTTGTAGGTGAAGATCACTACATCATTAGATCTATGTAGGTTTGAAGGTTTAAGTTCATGGTTGAGTTAAAAAGAAATGGAGTTTTGGTGTGATTCCTACTCTTGATCAAAACTTTCATGAATCAAGCCTTCTTATTCAAGTTCAACCAAAGTATAGAGTGAAGACATGGTCCCTTTAATAATCACCTTTTTGGTTTGCTTAAGATCAAGAAAATAAGGAGTTTGGATCCAAGTTTTTAAAGAAAACCAAAGATCTAACATAAAAAATTTCAAGAGGCTGAAGCTTACTCTAGGATCCAAACTTTTCATTTCTTTTTTTGTAAGGCTTCAACTCAGGAGAAGGAGGAAGAAGATGGAAGGACATAGGAGATTGAGCCTAACCCTTTCGCCATCTTAAATAAAGCAAATGGAAAGTTTTACATCCAAAGTTTCCAAGAAAGTAAAAGTTCTAGTACAAGATCTTCAAGTAGCTGGAGCTTTCAACATGGATCCAAGATTTTCCATTTGTTGTTTCAAGAGACATTAGCTTGAGGAGTAGGAGAAGAAGAGGGAAAACAAAAATAGGCTTACCTCTTCTTCATTTAGATGCCATATAACTAAGTTATGATAATATAACCTCACTAGTTTATATTCTAGGGGAGGAAGAAAAAGAAGTGTAATACCCCTAAGAATGTAATTAGGGACATAGCAGATATTATGAATATTATTATCATCATAGGTATTATTATTTACTATTGCCATTATCATAATCAGATGATTCCATAAAGTTAGTATAAAATAGAGTGGTTAATTTCAAAAATTCTATAATCTCACATGAAGCCTAGGAATTCCTAGATAGATTAATGTCTTAATAAATTAAATTATGGTACGGTTATTATATAATTAGTATTTGTGTTCAGAAAGTAAGTAAATCTTTTGTGGGAATGGATTTATTAGATTATTCTATATTTGATTGTGAAAGTAGTGAATAATTACATTTAAGAAATAATAGAGCGCTTTGGAAAAAAAAAAATATATATATATAAAGGAATTGGCTATGCAATTGCATTAGATGTGATAGGTGCATGTGATACTAGCATGCGATATTAATGAATTAAAAAAAATTATTATTGAATAAATATAGGGGAACATAATGATTAGATAGAGTAGGTATAACATGATAGGGTTATTATTAGATGTGGAGGAGGTATGTAGAATGTGTATAATTTAAAATGAAAATTCAGTTGAAAGTTCACATGAACATAATTGTTTTTATAAAAAAAATAAATAATAAAAACTAAGGAAGGGTCATGCAAATTGACTCCTCAAATAGAGGCAATACCAAGTGCTTTAAAAGTGGGATTGCCCTTCTTTTTAGCAATCAAACATTAGAAGTCGCAACCCTTTTCATGCTGATGTAAAACTTAAGCCACCCACTAGCCATTATAAATGCTAACCCATTTTAGCAAAGTGAAAAATACCTTCAAGCAATCCCAAACCCTTCTTTAGAAACCTAAAAATTCTTTACTGCTTAGATCTAAACATTCATTTAAATAAGTGCAACAATAACCTTTTTTTAATTAGTTTTCTTCCTTTTTTTTCTATCTTTAAATGATAATGCATGTGAGTTATGAATTGATTTTTGGGTTTTTCTTTTTACTATTTGGTTGAAGGTGGAAGAAAAACTAACACATCGCTTCACTCTCTTGTAACCAAGTGAGTATTATCCAAACTCTCATACTCTAGGTGTCTTGTAATTGACATAGACTAATTACATTTTTCCATCTACTGTTACAATAATAAGCTTGGGTGTTTCAAATAGAAAACTTAATTAAAAACAAGAATGGATATTAAGTTAGCTGCATCCTGCTAGAGTCGGTCAAAAACTAGTCATTCTAAGATTAGATTGGGGTAAAACAAGATAATAGAAAAAGATTACAATCTCGCTCTTTGGGTAGAATAAAATTATAGCCAACTAAGTTAACATAGAAGCTAGGCAGTTAAGCTAAGCTAATGTATGCACTGATCCTAAGCCATTGGAGTGGATAATTTAGCTTACTTGGAAAGCATTTAGGTTGCTGGTTAACTCTTTAAATTGACTTGTATAATCAATCTCATGTTATTTAAGTGTGCATTAATAAATGTAGAGATGCTAGTGCTATCCTGAACTATAGTCTCGCTATGAGAAAAAGTTTAATGTGATTATTACACTAGGAAAATTTTGGTTGTGGCTATATGATGATAGGTTGTAGATGAATAGATTTTATGTTAAATTCCTTATGTTACATGTTAAATTTATGCTTAATCTTTTAACTATAAGAGAAGCTTTGGCCATTAGGCATAACTTAAGTCCTCTACTAAGTTTTATGTTAAAAATGTTGAAGTTTTATTCTTATTTTTATTGAGTTTTTATGCTGCTAGTGCAAAAATTTTATTTTATATATGGAACCCTAACTCCACTTGTATAAAGACTAGCCTTTGAATGCTTAAATCTTACAATACAACTAGGCTTTAGTCTCAATACTTAATCAAGTTGCATGAAAACCATTGGTTGCCTTTATGTATTTACTCATGTATGAAACAATTGAAAGCTTTGTATGCATGTTCTTGATTGTGGTATCTTCTTAAGCCATGTATTTTAAGGTGTTTAAGCTTGTGTATATCATTTAAACTCTCAAGAAAGTGGTTTGGTATCCATGAGAGTAAATTCATTATGTAATAAAGCCCATTTGTTTCATTATGTGTAGTAGTAAAGTGTTCATGTTATAATAAGCAATATATGTTGGTGTTGTTTTTTGACTATAAGGGCTGAATGGGTAGTCTACTTACAAATGAGTAACTATTTATTAGTATTGCATGTGCGATAACTTGTGGCTAGTACCTAATTAGAGGCTTAGATACTTTTGGGATAAAATAGACATATGCATAACTTGAGTACAACTCATTTCAGTTACCTTTGTTCACTTAGGTTTTTCTTGGTTTAAATGCATGAGTTAGTAAGGCATGAAAATAATTAGTATGTATATATTTGCATTCCAATGACTCGGTTTTAAATGGGTGAAGTAAGTATCATATGTGATTTAAATGTACAACATGCAAATTGTTTGTTTAAAAGTAGCTATGATTATACGATTTATGGCCATGTCTTAATGAGATAAATCATGCATGGTAAGAATGAAGGGAAATAATTAAACGATATATAAATTAAGGTGGGGATGAATAAGGTGATTGAGAGAGGAATAAGTGTGATGTGGGATGGATAAAGAGGAATTGGGAGAAATAGGGAATTATGAATGTACACTATTTCTTTTATTGATTAATAGTATTCTACTTATGAATTCTTTTTGTGGAAGTTTTATATATCTATGTTGCATTTTTATTGAAGAATTGCATACTATTATTTCCTGATGATAGAATTGTATAATTAAAATACCTAAAATGACTAGGATCTTAGACTAAGCATGTATGGGTTTTACTCACTAATTCTATATTGCATAGCCTTGTGCTTTCTTCATTTTATAGGCATTACACCCATCGACGATGCCTATATATGAAGATACCCTGGTCATACAAGTGAACAGTCAGATAGGAGTGATCTGCCTCCATTTCCAATACATCATTCTCATGGAGTTGAACGAAAGTAAATTTATCTATGATGTGCACTATGAGTATATTTTTGGATTAGCTATTCCTCCACTCTTTGGGGGACAATTGGGTACTTTTGTAGTAGGATTTTGTAAAGCTACCTACCTTTAACATGGTAGGCACTCACTTATTTTTGTTTTCCTAGTTCCTTAACTAGCTCACCCTCATTAGTTTTTGTTTTTTGATAGAAAGATATAGATCCTTAGGAGAGGACTTTACCACATCTATTTGTAGTTGTCTGATGACATTTCTATGATATATTTTGGATGACTGCCTTTATGTTATATGTTATTTTTACCTTCTATTTATAACTATTTCATGATAAAAGTAAGAACTACGATGAAGATAAATGTATATAACATTTACACCCCTAAAATACGTCTCATGTTAAATGTAAATTTTTCAAGTTGGTTTTGTATAATAGGTTATGTCCTTACAAGAAGTGTTGTAGGTGTGTATATTTAGGTGGGCAAAAGTAAGGAAGGTTGGGGATTATTTTAATGAGGTAGAATAAAGTAGGTTTTGCATTACAAAGGCTGGTAGCTTATTTTCAATGGCATGTGCTAAAATCCTTAGAGAGATTTGGCCAATTTTCCTTGTCAACTTTGTTAATTCCATTATCCCCCTCTAAGTTATCCAAATCCCTTGAAGAGATTTGAGATAATTCTTTAGATAAGGACTCATTTATTCCTTTCTTTAGCCTTTGCCACATTTTTCTTCATAAGATATAGGCAATTTTGCATTTATTTCCCTCATTAGCTATGAGACAACTCATCCTTTTAATGTACTAACTTTTATTGAAGCTTTTAGAAGGATTTGGTGTATACACTGCTCAGTGCTATCTAAACCTAAATTTAAACCCAAATTTTGCCTTTCTTTAAATGAAAATTAGGAATAAATGGCTTTGAATTGAATTTTGAAATTTATATGGGGTTAAATAGACATGTGTCTAGTTTCTAAATCCTTTGAGAATCATTAATTAAGCATTCCTAGCCAAAGTTATAACTAAAACACTATCTCTTGGGCAAAAAATTTGATTATACGAGAATACTCATGAATTTCTTACTTTTTCTTACCATAATGTGATTCCTCAATCTATGTGAGATATTTTACTATTGATAGTAGTCCTGTCTAATTTAAAAAGAATATGAGTTATTTCATTTCTAATTATCTTACACATATCCTCATTTATTTCTATTATTAATTTTATTAACTCTTATTTTATCATTTTATTAGTGCCTATATCTAATAAAAGTGGAAGAGTATTTCGGCTAGTGTGTGTGGATGGCTTTGCCATGAGATTTTGAAGAAAATAAAGAGCTAAATAGGTTTTAGGTTGATTTTGTATACTAATTGAAATGTTGAAAGAAATCTTTAGAAAGATGATGGGTATGCTTCAGGAGATCTTTCTTTGATTTCAATAGATAAACTTCATTTATGAGTTTGTCTTCTCCTTATTTAATAAGGTGGGTAAGGTGTGATGCAACTATAAAGTACTGCACGTTTTAAAAATAACCGCAAGCGCACGGCGTAGTTGTAACACAGAACCGGCGAGTACGGGT